>VZRO01005858.1:0-60517 GCA_013397915.1 Daphoenositta chrysoptera | reverse complement strand
CGCCGCCGCGTCTCGGGCGCTCCCCGGCAGCCCCACTAACTTTATCACCCTTCACGCAACCTACCCCACCTCCCGGCGGCACCCGCCAATCGCCTCGGAGCGCTCCACCCGCCCTGCCAATCACAGCCGAGGCAGGGGGCGGGGCCGGGGCCGGGGTGGGCGGCGGAGGGAGGCGGTTTGGTTGCGCCGTGCCGCCGCCGCAGTGCAGCACCGCTATTCACGAACGCCGCTACGCTGGGGGCCGCCGCCGCCGCCGCGCAGGGCATCGCGGCCTGCGCAACTGGCGCAGCCGTTCCATGGCGGCCGCTCGGCCGCCGCGTCCCCGCGCCGTTCGCTGCCGAGCTGCAGCCCTCACAGAGCTCCAGTGCCAGGGGCCTGCCGTGCGAGCTGCAGGCACGTTCACAGAAGGGTCGTTTAATATGTACATGGTAATATATATGTTCGTAAGATTTTTGTTTTGCTTGGGGTTTCTAACAATTTATTAAATAGATTTATTTAAGGCTCCTCCGTCAGACCACATTTCGGATTTGGTTCAGGTAAAAAAATGAGGCGATAGCACATGGTAGCCCTGGGCTTGCAATCAGACCCGGAGGAGGAGGTTTGCCATCTGAGCTCCAGGAGCCTGTGTGTACGGATCCAGTTTCAGGTTTGCTTTTGGGTTTTGGAAACTATTTCTCTGCATGTGCTTTTGGCCGTGAACCGGCCTGTCCGGGGCTGCAGGCACCCCTCGGACAACCAGGGCTCGGGAGAGACATTTATGTTTACCACGGTAAGCACTCAGCTTGTGGAGTGTTCCTTCTCCTGCTCAGTTAAACAAAACAAAGATGGCCAGGCTTCCAGCTGTAGGTGGAAGTTTGAGTCATGGAGACTTCCAGAGACTCACCCGTGAGGGGTTTTATCCTTTAACAGCCCGGTCTCCATCCCAGGTGGTGCCTGAGGTGGCTGCCACCCTGGCCTCCCAAGGTCCAAACACAGTTGCCCTGGACGGGGCAGGTCAGAAAACAAGGGCTGTGGAAAGGTGAGGAGAAGCCCCACAAACACCCACATGTGCTTTGTTCACACATCCGCCTTCCGCTTTCCGTTTGTGTGACTCACGGCACAGATGACTGGGAGAAAGTGATCCATGTAGTAACTCCTGAACCATGCAGATGGCAAGTCAAAACACATGATCCTGCAGAACCTCCAGTTTTCCAAAGCCAGCCTCATTCCTAATGCTTTCAACACCCGTGCCACCATGTCCCGAGGGTTATGTACGGCCGAAAGGGGGCTGTCATGTGGGAGTTCTTATGTTGCATTGTATCTAGGATGAAGCTTGTTCAAGGTAAGTTTCCCCATCTCATACCTGTAAGCATTAAGCCCAGTTTACTCACTGGATTGTGTTATGGAAAATCTCAGACAAACAAACTACCTGAAAGTAAGTTTTGAGCACATATGTGTTGAATACAGATGGCACAACTGTGACCAGTACTTGTCATACCAGAACTTTTATATAATGACACTTTCCCACACGTAACAATAACCACACTACGGCAAAAGCTTGGACCTCATGAGTAAATCTGCAAGAACAGAACAGTGCAGAACTCCATTGAAATCCATGGAATCCAGCTTGAAAGGAGGCAACAATGGGCACAGAGGAAACAGCGAAGTCAACAAGATTTAAACCGATGTTAAAACTGATTAATGTTATTGAACATTTTCAGAGTAATAAGTAACAAAAAATTACTTGCAAATCTTAAAAATTGAAGTGAAAGCCGGGATTTTGTTTTGCATTGGATGGCAGAATATTCTCATTCAGTGCCCAGCATAAGCATTCCATTATTGTTAAACTGTAAAGGAAAATTAGGAATTTATATATGTTGGGGGGGGGAGGGAAGGAGAAGGGAAGGGAAGAAGACAGATTGGGAAACCTGCAAAACATGGTAAGTACATAGTGACAAAGTGTCACCTTTCATTGTTTATTTTAAAGCGTACTATAAAATACTCATTACCATAACAACAGAAAATCCCCCAACATTTGGTCAGTAAGAGAATAGCAATGTTTTCTTAAAGCTGTTGTTGTTTTTTTAGGATTGACTGCTGAAGGATTCAGCAGGATATATGGTGTTCCATAGCTCACACTGACTTTAGCAGGTGGGAACCAAAGAAGTTTCTGTGCTTGGCTGCTCATAGCATCCCTTCCCGTGTGCCACACTTTGTCAGCCTCAGAGACCTGCTGCACAAGTACAATTGATGAAGGCAGTGAACCGTAATGCAGAGGACAAAAAAGATTGTGAAATGCCTTCTATTTTATACACCTCACTTTCTCCTTAAATTCCTTCACTTCTTGGCATGGAAGATACCATTATTCATGTCTGAGAAAGTAGCAGCCCAATTGTTTGACTATTCAGTAACAAATTTACCTGAAGAAATTTTTTTCCAGTCTGGCCCCTTGACTTTACCAACAAAAAAACCCCCACAATCCCCCCCCCCCAACAAACAACAACCAAACAAAAACAAAGAACTAAACAAACAAAAAAAAAAACACCAAAAAGGAATTTTATGGCTACCAGTTGCAGTACCACCTTGCATCCATGATTTGTCCAAATTCTACCTCCCCTTTGTATTTTCCTCCTTTCTGTCTTCCAGTTGCACTGGACACCAGTGATGCTTTAATTCAAATCAGGCGGTGTCCAATTGGCATAGTGGTAGTTCTGGATTTGTTTCTGCAAGTCTGAACTTGCAGAATCAATGCATAATTCCAGCCTGAGTGCACTGCCACTGGTTGTTTGGAGAAGGGATGTCTGTCAAGTGTCCTGAGGAACCCTCTGCCTTGCAGGCTGTGTGGCACAAGAGCAGGAGTTTCTGCACAGATGCATCATCTGGCTGAGAGGAAGAGAGATGCCCCTTGCTGCATGTAAGGGAGAGCTCAGTACCCAGACAGGCTCCTATGAAAACAGCCCACAAAATGAGGGGAAGGAACTTTCGGGACTGGGGGGCTCTCCCTTACTGTTGCCAAGCTGGAATCACCACGACTTACCCAGAGTAATGGGTTGCCTTGCAGTGATTCCAAAGCTGGGCCCTGCTGAGTGGGGGTTCCAGACAGTGCTGGTGACAGAGTGGCTGGGGCAGTGTGGAGCTGCACCACCCCAGGGGATCCTGCATCTCATCCCCTGCTGGCCGTGGGGCTGGCCTGGCTGGTTTTATTCAGTGACCCATTAATGCAGTGTGGACATGCAGATAATGTGAGCCAAAGCATCCGTGTAGAGAGTAATTACTGCAGAATAAGTAATTCACTGGCAATTCACACCCTAGTTTATTCCATGTTAATTTCTCCAATGTAATCACCTCCTGCACCTTCCAGCCTGTGCCTTTTCAGGGGAGCCTTATTTTTCTCCAAAGCCATCCTGACCCACCCGATGAATGAAGGAGCTGGCACACACATTTAACCAAATGTGAAATATTTAGTTTTTCCTCTGATAGAAGCCTGTCTCAAGGAGAGCAGTACTGTAGAATAAAAGCCTGGGGAGAGAAGAAAAAAAAAGCAAAACCCAAACCCAAACTGAAAAACACACTTATATGTTTCATTTAAACATTTTTTTTGGCACTTCTACTGAAGCAGAATGTTCTTAATAGCAAACCCGTTCATACTGTGCAAATTCACTTTTATAGGAATTGTTTGCATTGTCTCTTGCAGAAATGCACTAATAATATTTGGGTATGTGCCTAAATTGTACAATATAGTGTGGACGGTGTCAAAGCATTGCAGAAGGCTTTGTGGTTGTTCTCTACAGGATTTTAATTTACAGGGTATTGGTATTAAACTTCTGAATATCTGTAAAAGGTGACTTTGAGTGATGCTGATTTAACAATATGCACTGAGGCAAGAGCATTCCAACCCTTTTAGACAGTGGTGGACTTTTAACCACCTGGGAAGTCCCTTCTCTTTTCCCTTACTTTGGAAAATCCTTTGCAGTAAATTTCACTCTGTCTTCTATTGAATAAGTTATTTTGCTTTCATTCTGTTGTCTTCTGAAATGCTGCATCCAATACCTTAACTCACCAGCTGGATTCCTGCTGCTCAGAACCAGACATACTAAAATATATATATATATATAAATCCACCTCCTGATTCCCAATTTAAGACTCAGAAGACTTGCTGGATTTCTCAAGTGTAACAATACGTCTGGCAGTTACAATTGCACAGGACTCTTAACGGTGGTTCTCCCTCAGAAATCTGAAGAGATACTTGGGGTGTGACTTGAGAGTTAGCCAGTGAAAACTGCCTGGAACAGTCAAGTGTCAGAGATAGTGAGATTTCACCAGGGAGTGTTTGTACAGGCCATGAGGGAAGCGAGGCAGTGCCCATAGCAGCACAGCTTGCTTTGCTTTCACAGGCCTATTTAGAACAGGGAATATTTTTAGCTGATATAATTGTACTAATGCATAATCATCATAACTTGCAAAGAGGAAGATTGCATGTGTATTCCCAGAATGGTTTAGGACAACAAACCAACCAAAAAATAAACCCAACAGTGACTGTCTTCTCACAAGGTCCAGTTCAGTGAAATATATAAGCTGCAAAATTTTCACGTTCTCTAGTCTTCTAAAATGACAGATTTGTTCATGGTCCTTAGCTCAGCAGAGTGAGTGTGCTGTGCTGCAATGTTCTGTTTCTGGCATTGGTTAGCACCAGCTTTACAATAAAGTAGGAAAGATTTCAAATTTATAATTTTCATTATTTGCCAGGAGAAGAGCTTTTCGTTCTCCTAACCACTGCCAGCTCATGTTTGAGTTACCTTAAAGCACGTCCGTAATTTGTAATTTTTATAGTTATTAGAATTTTGATTTTCTATGTTAATGTCTAATTTTGACAGCTTTTAGGCCCTCCTGTAGCATGTTTTAATGAGTTCTGTGGTTTAATTGTAGAGTGTTTAAAAAGTAATAATCCTTGTACCAGTTTTAGGATGTATTGGCTAGATTCCATTGTAATCTGCCTGCTTAAGTGGTTTGGTGGCAATCATCTTCCATATGAAACACTTATCATATTCAGAAACACCCACTGCAGCTGAACACAAAGTACAGTTGGTTGAGTTGGAAGAGCATCAGAATGTCCTATAGCTGCATTGCACTACTCCTTAAAAAATATGTATTATTGATGAACTCAGAAGAATGGATGGGAAATTGCTACTATTGAAATGCTGCACATGATCTTACCAAACTAATTTTGTATTATCTTTTTCAGTGAAGAAGATGCTGTGTCATGGTTTGTGTGTGAAGGAACAGAAGGAATTCACCACAGAACATTTATATACATTTATCTGCTTGTAGCAAAGGGCTTTTGTTGGATGTAGAGAGCTACTCCTTGCTGTTTGCCTTACTTTTCCATGGGCAGAAACACAGCATGGCTTCTTACAATTTAAGGTAATATTCAGGCATAATAGTTATCAGTGGTTGCTGGTAATAGAATTTTTATTAATGAAAAAAGGAGAGCTTTTTTCTCTGTTAGCCTCTGTTAGATTTCTGTAAGGACCACGTTTTCTGTTATTTAGGGATCAAAGATACACTTGAGCTAGAAAAAGGATGAGGAAAAGATACTTTGCCTTTTCAGTCCTTATGAGGAAGCAAAAACACAGGGAAATCAGGCAAATAGTTATAAATCCAGGTTAACCTTTGGAAGGCAGTGAAGTCCTTCTGCTTTCCCTTGTTACCCATTTGAAAAGTTCAAAACCTTTCTTTAATTTAAAAAAAAGATGATTACTTGTACATATGAGCATGTTATTGCAAACCTGTGTTTTTAAATAGGTTCAAGAATATTAAAGCATTAGATTACAATACACAGCATTTCCATTGTTTACCCTATGGTTCCCTTTATTAAATCCACTCTACTTAGAGTATGTTAAAATTGTTTTGCATTTCTGTAGATTCCTTTTATATTGTCATTCTTTAGTCCCTAATCCATTTAAAGCAAGTGCAGCTGCTCAAGTGCAGCTGTAATTTTTTCCCTATTTTGGTGAAATCTCTCTTGTTTTTAAAAAAAATGCATAAAGGAGGTATTTTGGGAAGAGAGATGGGAGAACCAAAGCCACTACCAGAACATGACTTAAATCATGACAAACATTGGAAGACTGTTAGATGTTAAAAAAAACGAAGGCTGGATCTGACTTTGGAAGTAGCTTTTAGTAGCCGGTAGGTATTTCTGGCTTCATGTGGCCATGATTTTGTGTCATACAGCAAAAATTAACTTGCCCAGAGGAGGGCCACAAAAATGATCAGAGGGATGGAGCACCTCTCCTATAAGAAAAGGCTGAGAGAGTTGAGGTTGTTCATCCTAGAGAAGAGAAGACTTCGGGGAGGGCTTAATGTACTTAATGTTTAGTTTTCAGCACTTGAAGGGCACTTTAAGAAAGATAGGGACAGACTTTCCAATAGGGCCTGTAGCAATAGGATAAGGGACACTGGTTTTAAACTAAAAGAGGGTAGATTCCGACTAGGTATAAGGAAGAATTTCTTTACAGTGTGGGTGGTGAAACAGTGGCACAGATTGTCCAGAGAGGTGGTGGATGCCCCATCCCTGGAAACACTCAAGGTGAGGTTGGAAAAGGCCCTGAGCAACCTGGTTTAGTCCTGCTCATTGCAGGGGAGTTGGACTAGATGAGCCTTAAATGTGCCTTCCAACCTACAGTATTCTGTGATTCTATGAAAATGTTAAGTGTGTTCTGTGGACTGAAAATAATTAATTCTCTGAGGCAGTACAAGCCATTTCAACACCGTAGAATTACTTCCTGTTAGCCAGCTTCACAAGTTTAATGAACAGGAAGTGGATGGATAATCATTAACAAAAGGTAAAAAATACTTCAGAGATGTATTTGAATAGCATGATCCCATTTCTCTGGGTACTCTCTTGTGAAATTTTGAGTAAAAATGGAACGTCTGAAAAGATTCTGAAAACCTAGTTATTTTGCAAGTTTCTGAGCAAGTATGGCTTTGCAGCCTCACATGGAGCTGTGGGAATTGCTGTATTCTGGTTAGGGAGCGATCTCAGGAAGGGTTGGAAGGTGAATATCAGGGTATGGGGGAGTTCAGCTGTATGTGTGTTTATTGTAAAATACCTGTAAGCAGAGAAATCTCCAGCTGGAGTAGTCTTTTCCTGGATTTCCTTGGGTTTCTCTCTGGTTTTTTTTCTTTTAATTTGTTTAAATTTAGGGAGTTTGTTTGCTTCGGGTTTTGCTGGGTATTATTTCTTCTTGTTGTTGGGGGTTTTTTTTTAAGTGGAAACAATATAAATAAGCATAATTTCATCCTAGGTAGTTATTCTGGTTAACATAAATGATTTACTGAAATTATACTGATTTTGCAAGGCTTTCAGGCTTAGCATTTACATGCTGTGTGTCTAAAGCAGAAGTCCCACATGCAGTGAATGCCAGTTAACTCCTCTGCCCACAGACACGTTTGTTTCACATGTGAATAGCTGGGTCCCTAGACTGAGATGATGTTGGCTTGAATTGACAAAAGTTTCTACAGGGTAAGTTTTACAGGTAATTTCTTGGTTAAGCATTTTTCAGATACTGCGAGAGCTGAGCCTGCTGGGATTGAAGTATTGAAGAGACATAAACCCCACTCTTGAGCTAACCAAAAGCTTTAATTCCTTCTATAACTCCTAATACTGTGTTTTTAGCAATGGAACTCTGTTTAGGCCCTAAACAGACACTAAAGGACATAACCACTGACTTAAGGTCAGTTTTATCAGGGATGAAATTGACTCAGCATTTTATCCATATTGTATACTTTATTGACTCATTTATTGAATGCAGTAGCTCTCAGAGAGTTAGCTGAGAGCACAGCTATAGGGTACTGGCTTTAAGTCCTGATAATTCATCTGGTTCCATTAGTAGATAACAGGTTTGTCATGGTTGTTAATAACTGGTAGAAAAGCTTAAGAAAAAGAGGAGTCAGTAATTTCAGTTTAAAGCTTGCTCTTATTAAAGGAGACATTTTGGTTTGTCCACCTCTGCAGGTTAGAAGCTGCACTAGAAAGCCTCAGCACAAGCTCATATTCTCACTCCTGTAAGGGGTTAAAGTGCCCAGAGAAGCCAAAACATCATAAATGTTGTTTTAAAACTATTCCTGCCAATGGGTATTTCCATCCTCAGTTAGCTTGGTGAAAGCTTTCTGGAGTTCTTTACACTTGTCCTTCTCTTCCTTGGCTCTGATTTTCTTAAGTAATAAATACATTCTTAGTCAGCTCCCCATTCATCTTGCTCCCAGCAACCATATGGTAAATATACTCACATTATGTCCTTCAGTAAAACAGATATAGAACCATGATAGCAGTGTAACAAACAGAATAAGTACAAGGATGAGGATGTGTCAGCAGGAGAACACTCTGGAAGATGAGTCCAACCACAGAGAGTTTATGGAATAATTGAAATTAGAACTTGGATACGGGGAGCCAGGAGTCTTAAATTAAATTATTGAAGTACTTTCTAAATAAATTACAAAAAACAGTTAAACCAAATTAATTTTGAGCAGTAAGAATGTCCAGTTAGAAATACAGCACAGTTTAAATGGTAATTTAAAAAGATAATTAAGATAACTTTTCATGTGTATACTGACATAGAAACAACAGAGGACTTAGGCAGAACAGTTCACCTCATGCAGGGAAATAAGGACTAAAGCTGTCTGCCTTTAAAGTGGAGCAAAACAATAGCTACATTCTGTGAATCTTCGTGAAAGTCTCATCCTTTTTCAGTACTCTAGGCCATGGTTCTCAGTTTCACTTTTCATGAAGTTTGGTAGCAACAGGTATAGTCGCACCAGCTGACAGGCTGAGGAAGAACTCGTCCAAAGCTAGATTGTGTAATGGAAGGAGATTATCCATCCTCCTACCTGTGACCAACATTACACTTTCCCTGTTTAACACGCAACTGTATCTACAGGTGATGCATTGCCAGGAGGGTCTCTCACAGGAAAGATACTTTCTTTAACAAGAGTACATGTAAAAGGGACTGACAATTGCTTTGCACTGTGAACCGTGAGCAGCAGCACAGCACGAAGAGGCAGGGCAAAGAAAGGTGCCAGGAACAGTTACACTCCATTGACTGGAGAGAGCTCTGGCTGCAGAGCGCTCCCTTCTAACAGTTTTTACTGTGTTGCGTTCGCAAAAGTTGCAAAGCAGTGGAAGCCAAGTTATGGAAGACAGATTTTATCATATTTTATCTAGCTTCATCCTGCCCAAATGGTATCACAACTGCTACAGAAACATCAGATAGAATACAGGCAAATACACCCCAGCACACCTGGCCAGGTATTTTGCCTTCTAGCAGCTACGTTTTGGATACTTCTGAGGTCCTTACTCTCTTCTTATCAAAGTTTCCTAGACCCTCTAAACCTTTGAGTGAAATCTTATCTAGTTCAGTGCCAGTGGAAATTTAACTCTATACTTGCTGGAGATTGTTGTCACTTCCCAATGGAAATAAGAACAAAAAGTCTTTTTTAAAAAATTGTAGTCCGTGTTCACATCAGTGACTGCCCAGATCTGCAGAACGTCTGGGTAAGACACAGCATTTGGACAGCTGACATTTGTGTCACTGATATATTAAATTCATTAGTGACTTCCTCCACTTTGATAGTGGTCTCTTTCCACAAATCTTTGCAGGACAGGAGGGTTTCACAAGTTGCAAGTCTATATGGACCAAGAATATTTAAACAGAAAACACATACTAGTTGGTATGGAAAAATTTGATCAGTCAATTATTGCTTCTTTATTCCAGCTGCTATTTCATAGATATGCATGATATAAGCAGAAAGAATCTAAAAGAAGTAATCAGGCTTCTTTAAGAAAATGCAGAACATCACCGTGGTATTTATGTTTACAGATGTGAAAATCTCTGTAAATATTACTGAGACACATTAATTGGTTTTTTGGGGTTTAGCCAACTATCAAGAAAAAAAAAGAAAAACAAAACCAACAAAACATTTCAGCATTTATACTCTAGGCCAGCAAGGCCTCAGAATCAGTGAACCTCAGGATTCAAAAGTGGGATTTGCATCTAGAAACTTTACTGGAAAGCAATCAAACAAAACTGATGTCAGAAGTTTCACTTCTCAGGCTTGTTAGAGCTGATCTTAAAAGGGTTGGCACTGATGTTCCAAACCATTTGATCTTTTACGAGATGCAAAGTTTCACTTCTGTTGTCCCCTCTAAGACCTGCTGCCATTGAGCTTTTGAAAGGAAATCACTACTAATGCAACTGGGGCTGCCTGAAGAAAAAGCACTGAGAACACCATTGGCCCTCCCCTTTTGATGTCAGTCAGTGATCTGGCCTCACATGATGCCAGCTCATCTGTGTGGTGTTACAACCTATTATAGATAACAGCTTGAATTAACTGTAATCAAAAAATTATGGTCAGACTACTATAATAGCAATCCTTGCTTTTAGGGTCTGTTTTTTGAGAATTCAGAGGACAACATCTTGCCTCACAGGACAACAAACCGAGAGTGGGATGGATATTTCCTGCTTACAGTGACAGAGTACGAGACATGCTTTACCTCAATTTTAAGTATGGTTACTTAGAAAAGGAGTAGATACAGTAGGACAAATCTGTAGGTAAAACGATACAAAATACTCTTGCACCAAAATGTCTTTTTTTGTTGGTATTTAGTTGCAGGATTTATGCAGGCCTTATAGTTACTAATTTTGAAAGGAATTTTAGAAATAGTCAGTGAAAGCAAGGTTTTTTGTTTGGGTGGTAAAAAAGGAAGAGGATAAGACTACCTAAAACAGTACACACCAAACTGATGTCTAATTGAAGAAGGAGTGGCATTACTGCCTTCCTTGCAATACTGTGAGAATTTATGGTGCATTTACCATTTAAGCTTCATTACCCTTGCTATTAGGCCAGAATAAAACACGTTTTGGGCTACATATATGTGTAATCTATATTTTAATATGGAATTTATTTGATAAGACAGTTTCTTGGCTATTTGCTGGTTATAATTTAGATAAAAAGATGGAAAAGTGTAGTCGCACTTCAAACAGAATATATAAATACTTACCAGAGCACCTCTTTTTCTCATTCTCCACACTGGAGTATCCATAAGCAACCAGGATTACTGAATCTTGGTTGGGAATGTGAAGTATTTTGGTTTGTACATTCATAAATACCAGTTCCTTTCAGTTCATCTTACAAATTAGATATGATCTTTGCAATGTAATTGACAGCAGATCTTTGAATTATGTTTAAGACATGGAAATACAAAGTGGGGTAGATGGTGTACTACTTTCACAATTAATTAAGAGTTCAAAGTTAATATATTACTTTTCTTGTGACTTGTCAAAAGAGATCAAAACAAAAAAATGGAGTGAAGAGCAGAGTTCAAATTACAGTGCATCTAACTGAAATTAATAGCTCAAGCTATTATTTCTTATGACATAGGAAAAAAAAGTAAAAGTTGGATTCTGTACTTAGAATATCAGAATAGATGAAAAGATAACCACATGGCTCCAAATGAGAAAATTAATTACTTCCACCTTTGAGGTTTCTGTCCAATTTGTTCTTTTTCAGAAACTCACTGAAATCAGTGTTTATAGCACAGAATGTGTACAAAACTTGTGAGAATCAACAAGAGATCAGAGACAACTCTGTGTCCCTACTCCCTCTGCAGTTTTTCCCCATGAAATGATGATTTTTTTCTGTTGACCACATGGACTTACTGTAGTGCCAGATTATTCTGGGATGTATATCTGAATGTAAGGGAAAGCTTAGGAGCAAGGTTTTTCATCCCAGGCTGTCTATTCTTCCTTGACAGATCACTGTAAACAGCAAGGGCCTTCTAAGGAATGTGTGCAAATAGATGCTATCGTTCCTTAGCTTTTTAAACATGTAGGTGGTGGTCACATAGGTGATTATATTATTAGAAATCTGTCAATTATTATTATTGTACAGAGAGTACTGTAATGACACTACCAATTGATTTGCATCTCAGTAAATTAGCCCTCGATAAATAACTTACCATGATTCACACATCAAAATCTTCACTTGTGTGTCCCTAATTTTTGTCTGCTTTTGCTTTTCTAGATATTTGTGTAGTTTCTATTATAGTGTCTGACCAACATAGAAAAAAACATTGATGTGAATTGCTGTCTTAATACGACCTTTCATGTAGTAAATATAATTTATGTCCCATTTAGGGGTGTTACACTTCTGTGAAAAGGACAAAGGAGACACAGTACAAGACCAAATTAAGATGTAGTTAATTAGTCTGTGTGATAGTCTTTACAACTGGGAAAGGAAGATAAAGAAACAAAGCCATTGTCTTCATGGGACGATGAGTGCTTTTTAAGTGCAGAGCTATGGACCATTCTGTAAAAACGTAAGACATAGACAGTGAAAGGGTATTTTCATGGCAAAGTGCAAAGCTGTGTTCAGTAAATAAGAGTACCTCTAAATTGAATTAAAGAAAGTTTGAGAAGAAGGGTATTTATGACTAGATGGAAGACATGCAGCTTCTGATTCTGCAACTTTATTTTTGTAAAGCACTTCATTAGGGAATGTGATTACACCTTTGGATTTTACTAGGATTGTCTTTGTTCAAAGTAGTTTAACCCATATTCAGAGTGGGAAAAGCTGCTTTTCTTTTCTGTCTGGTAAAAATGTTTCTACCAGGAGTGAGCCAGGGTTGGTACTGGGCTCCGATAGAGGCGAGTTTTCCTTCATGTTTACTTCCTTGTGTAGGCAAGCCCTGAGCAAGTGCGTCACACAGGAAGTTGGGGAGTTACTCTAGATTTATGCTGATGTAACAGGACACGAGGGAAATTTTATGATTTCTGTCCCAAGCATATGGAATACTGTTAAGTGACAGCTCCAGCAGGAACAGGTTTGGGAAGTACTGTTTTAAAGGCTTGTTAAAGGAGAATGTTTTAAAGAAAGGTTGGAAATAGCAGAAAGAGTCATGTTCTTTTTTCAAGTTTAAATAATGCCAATTACAAGCATTACAAGCCCATGCTGCTTATAATGCTGGAATACTATCCAGTGGCCTCTGTTTCCCCAGTTTTATTGTAGACTAATCTGTTTAAATTTAGACTTTAAAGGAGAACGACCAATGCTAGTATTGATCCAAGACGTGGGTACTCCTGATCTGTGCTGTGCTTGTGGTAGGCTGCTTATCCTTGGCTTGTGATCTTCCTGTTCAACTGCTGAAGTACTGAAAGAGAAACGTTTGTAATACTGAAAAAACTAAAAGAGACTTTACAAATGTGCTAAAAGGCATCAGTGCAGTTTTAAAGCTCTTTGTAAAAAGTAGAACACAAATGTGGACTTTTGCCTCTCCATCACTGTAGTAAATGTCATCAAACTTTCCGTTAGTACCATGCTGTGTTTTCCAGGAAGATAAATGCCATCATGTTCATCCCATTCAATTTTTAAAAATATCTCTCTCTGTCTCCTGCTTCAAAGCACTGTTGAGGAGGCTGGACAAAGTTAAACACAGCAATTCAAAAGCCAGATCCATTAGCCGAGATGGAATTAGACTTTCTGCTAATAGAATAATGATGAAAAGTACTGACAGAATGAACAGACTGAGGCTTTCTTTAATTTAAATATTGCAGCTTCTTAGTATCATATATTTCCTGGATAAATTTCGCTGAATAGAATTTATTTTTTCTGGCCTAACATTTTCCTTTCTTCAATCGCCTTATGTTCCTTTTTGTGTGATGCATTCGATATATTAAATAATTCTGTTTTCTAATCAGTATTTGTTAGCTTCCAGGAGTCAGATCTTATTGCTAGGCAACTAAATGAGAAATCTCCATCTCTGTATGAAGCAGTTTGCTGTATCCATGCCTGACCCTGTGCTTATCTCTACATACATCTGTAAAATTACCTAAGTGCAGCTGTAAACGTCAAATGTAAACATGCTGCATATCTTACCCATATTGAATTTATCTTGAAACCAAGTTGTTAATAGTCAAAACAGCTTGGAAAAAGACACAGATTTTCCCCTCCCCCTTTTTAGATGTGTTTCCCTCACATGCAACTAGGTTTAAGGGCAGCCTTGGTCCTGAAAATTATTTCTTTCTATTGGACTACTAAAAAAATAGGGATTTACGTATTAATCACTGCAATTTTTTTACATCAGGATATTTGCTTAATTTAATTAATGCCTCTGTAAGATTTGATTACTGTGATTCTCTGTTTGCAAGGTTTCCAAAGGAATTATAGAGGACTTAGTGTGAAAACCACAGGGCTTCAGCAGATTGTAGTGACAGCAGTTTTTCTGCAGTTTTTACAAAGCTTATACATTTAATAATTTATTGAACTCTTATTTGCCATCTTGGTGCTTGATTGCATTTCCAGTGCCATCCCATGTATTTTGGTGATCTTCTAATAATAAGCTCTCTGTAACATCATTGTCTCGTTACTAAGAATTTTTTCTTATTTTCTTCAACATTATTTCTGTTGCTAGAATATCGCTGTTCTGCCATGGAGAAGAAGACTTCTGATGTCACTCATTAGCATGACCTTTTTTTTAACTATTTTAGATTGTTTTTTAACCAGTTCATGACGTGCTTTTAACATATGTGTGGTGTGGGAGCCTCAGGAATGTAGAATTGAGGTCAGAAGGGGCATGTGGAGGTCACCTAGTTCACAGTCCTGCTCCAGGCATGGTAATCTCCGAGGTTCAGGGCCTTGTTGTGTTCTTTCTCTCTCCTATGCTGAGTGCCAAGACTGGACACAGAATTCCAGTCAAGGGTGTTTTGGCTGTGTCCTGACAAGTGCTGAGCAAAGAGCGACTGAGAGGGGACTCTTGTAGGCACTGCTTAGACACCCTGCTGTCACCACCTCTTAGATGGTGGCTTGGCTGGCTGAATTACAGCTTTCCAAGTAAAAGCCTTGGAGGGAACAGGCTCCTTCCAACACCCAGTTCTGCACTTTTAATTGCTCTTTAAACCAGCTTCTGATCGTCTACTGAGGATCTGCAAAAGGAGTTTATGTATATATTCTCATATAGGTACACCTAAAGTTGGTTAGTATAAATAAAGGAGCTGAACTGATCCATTTTTCTGTTCTAATTTTGGTTCAGCTGTGATTAAGGATGTTCCGCTGTCCTTCCTGTTCAGATCAGAAATAGATTGGTAACTGACTCATGTTAGAAAATACTGCATTTAAAAATAGAAATGATCGCATGCTGTGGGTGATCCCATGGAATGGGGCTTCAGGTGAAGGGAGGGTTTAAACTCTCTTTTCTGCTTTGCTGTCATAGCACTGCTATTATTTATGGTTCCCACGTGGGACCACTGCTTTTCTCACCTCCTCAGCCTCACTTGCTGTATTTAGGGACTGAGGCAATCTGGCAAGCACAGTTGAGGGAATGGAGGAAAGCTGTAGCACTGCCCCATACTTTGTGTTTCGGCAGTGCCAAGGATGTAGGAGATGGGAAGGCAGATGCTGAAGCCCTGCTGAAGTATGGATGGACACAGGTGTTTGTGCTGTGAGAGACCTGCTCACTGTTCCTGAGGGAAGCAGCACTGCTGGGATCCAGCAGGCACTGGGCATACTGGTGGCACTGGTCACTCAGGCTGGCTCACATGGCAGCCTGTGCTCAGCTTACATCAGGTGCACAAAAAAGCAGACTGTGCAGCAGAGGACACAGAACAAGTGGAAATAGGATAAGTTTCTCCCTTCCTTTCTGCCAATTTAAAGTGAAGAGAGCACTTCTAAAGAGGAAATGGTATCTCACTCTTAGATGCAACCATTAGCCTCTCTTTTTAACTGCAAAGGTGACAGGCAGTGCTGGTTGCAGTGATCTACATCTGTGATGTAAACCAGCCAAACAGCACAGGAATATTCCCTGTAAGCCACCAAATAGATCTCAGGTTAAAGAGAAGCTTGCACATCCTGCCATTAGGAATCCACTAAGCTGTCCAATATCCACAAAATGAAGCTATTATGTTTGGTATTGTTTGCTCAGTTATAACTTTCAGTTTAAGTCCCAAGTTAGAGTCACAGAATCAATATGGTTGGAGAAGATCTCCAAAAGATCCCCAAGTCCCAGCACCACCACAATGTTCAGCACTAAATTACTAAACCATGTCCTCAATGCTACATCTGACCAAGCTGTATCTACTATAAATATTATTCTTAATATAATATTGTATTCTACTTATACACTAGTTATTTTCTTTTACTGATTCTACCCAGTCCTTTTGTTTGCTTATGAGATTTTTGTTGCAAAGTATCTAAATCTTTAAGATGTTACAGATGGAAGCATGAAAATGGTAAGTTATTAAGTAATTAGAAATAGTACCCACAATGTTGATATTTTTTTATTTTATGCCTCTAAGAAAATCCTATATTTTTGTGAAGTTAGCTTGTTTTTGCTGAAAGAAATACTGTAGGTTTTAATTTCTTATAGGACAACTTTCTTAACATACATCACTAAATCTCTTAATTATAAAAACTTGTATCTGTGTGGTCAGGCAATTGGACTAGATGATCATTGTAGGTCGCTTCCAACTGAACTATTCTCTTCTATACAGTACATTTATTTTTCATTTTTTGAACAGAAAAATCCGGTTATTTTCAAAAAACAGTTACATCTTCGAAGAGAGCTAGTTCATCCACCCTCCACAGCCTTTCTACAATAGTGCTTCAAAAACAGCAAAACCTATTTCAGTTGTAAGTTCATATCCAGGCTAAATAAATGCATTTTATTAATCTATTATATTCCTAGTTCTCTCTCACTGATTTAGCTGTGATTTCCAAATTTGCATTTTTTTTTTAAGTGCTTCAGTGGAGACATGAAGTTGCTTGCCACAAAAACAGGCTGAAATAAATACAGAGGCTTTCAGACTTCAGGGAAAATGTGTTGGATTCGCAGGATAAGCATGATAGCAGACTCTAAACATGATAAAAGGAACTACGTAGCCCACACATTCAGTACATCCATCTTTGTACATGCAGATAACGTGCTGCGGTTGCTACAATTTCGACTTTCCATCCTGAACTTCCTGACATAGGTGAATCTAACTTGCTCCATTACTCCTAGGCAAACAGAAGGATCTATTTTTAAAATTATTTAATCAAAGGAAGTTTTATGAAGAGGAAAGCTGAGATGCAAGAAGGAAATACATCCTGCCATGCAAAATTTGGCTCCAGCCTACCCACCACCTTGAGCTAATATTGTCCATGTCTACATTTGCAAGTGGTGCCGTGCAGTTAGAGCCTGTTTGCCTTTGGTGCCAAGAACCTGATGTCCACAGTGCATGTGAGTGGGTGGAAAGGAGGGAATGTGCTTTGAACTAGCTCCAGTTTGCTCCTGTGAACTGAAAGTGCAGTAATAGCTGGGGCACAAGAGATGCTGTGCAGAGTCTGTAGAGTGCATCTTTCAGCTTTGTGTCTTTTGGGAGGTACCTGGCTGTACTCTCTGATCTGGGCTGGGTGAAATAAAGTAAGGTAAGAGGGAATGAATAGGAGATTCCCTTCAAAAGCATATTCCTGATGTGAACTTATAGACTCATAAAGATGCATCCAGTGATTGGCTGGTTTGAAAAGTAAACATGGTCTGCCAGACCATAGGGAATTAGTACCTTCTGCCCTTTGAAAATAAATTCTCTTTATGTTCACTGATGCTTAAAAAAAATATTCCAGTATATAATCTCTGTGCTAGGATGAGAGAGAGATAAACATGATAGAACATAAAGGTGTTCACAAGGGAAGCTGCTTGTTTGGTTAGTAACAAAGAACTCACCTGGTAAGTGATGACATTCTGTGTCGTAACTAACATAGAGGGTACATGGACAGAAAGGTGTCTTCCATATATGTGATTTTACTATTTCAAAGCCTTCACTATTTACCTTTTTCTAGAGCTACAATTAGTAGAGCTTTCCCTGATTTCAAATATTTTTATCCTTCACAAAATGAAAACTGATAACCTGAAGACTTTGCATGAAATCTAGTACACCACTTAATTCCATAGCATTAGTTGCAGACAATACTATGGCTACCTCTATTCTTCTGAGTCAGTACTGTAAAATAATGCAGCAGTGAATACAGAGAAATATGATAGTCCTGTAATAATGGTGGAACTGAAGAAGAACTGATGTTATATAATCCAAACACTTGTGAAAGTAGTAGAATTATGAATTTCTTGCCAAGGCTTGTCTTCTGAGACTGTGATTGTTTACAGAAGTTGTAGCACGGAAGGCCGTGAGGAAAGATGAGATGAGGAGGCTGATTCTGCTGCCTCATTCAGATGAAACAGGACTTGCTCTAAGCAATGAATGCATTCATTTTCATGAGGTAGTCTAAAAATGGACTACAAAGCAGGATGGAATCCAGCCCTACATCTTAGTATTCAAACTCTGTTTAAACAACTGTCTGCACAATGCTGTATTGCACTTGTGTTTGGTATGGCTCTCAGTGGAAACCAGTAACACCAGTATATATCACCAAGGTGAAAACACAAAGCAGGGGCCATGGCACTTTTTACACAGACTTTACTTAAAATAGGTAAGTGGTCAGGTGAGCAGAGCTAATGAGCCATGTAGAAATTTGTACCAAAGCCTTTACAAGCCTTAGCACGGGAGCTGCAGCATTTATGTGGCTTTACACATTAATATTGTTGGCCTTTTGCAAGGGGAGGTAAATCCATAACTGGAAAGCTGAATTTTAAAAAATACATGTAAAATAAGCATTGTTTTAACCCAAACTTTCTTTCCCCCTTTCTGAACCACTTTATATTGTTGTTCCACATGTGATACTTCCTTCAGCACTACATCAGCATGCGTGGTGGTCAGTGGGAGTTTTGCCAGAGTGAAGCAGGTTTTGGCAACCAATGATTGCAGATTATAAAAGGCTGGCAGCAGAGTTAGCATGTGGTTAGGAGCCATAACATTGAGAAAGTTGGCTAAGAGAACCAATATGTTTCTCAAAACTCAGCAGAAGCCTTAGAACTGGGAAGCCCTTTCTGCTAAAATAGTGCTGATTTCATGATCATGTGGTGAGCAGCATTTAATTTGAGTTGGATGTGTTTTAAAATTCTGTTGGGTGTCTGTGAGCATCCTCAGCCTCTTATTTGGGAAAAAAAAGTATAATGTAGTGTAACATGTTCTAAAACTCTCTGACCCCTGAGCTTTTGAGGTTTGATATCTTACTGTGAATATCTACTTTTTAATTGTATTTAGGGCCTGAGTAATTCTAACCATTGCTTGAATAGTAAGTGCTACTTGGTCCCTCAGGGTCTGGCCTTTGTTTTTTAAAAAAGGCAATGGCATATGTAAGAATTAATTAATTCTCTGCAGGTTTTTGTAGTCTCTTTAACTCTCAGTCTGATTTTCTGGATCTTTCTGCATGTTCATAAGTATTCAGCAGCTGAGAAACCATGGTTAAAAAAAAGGTCACTGAAAAATACCAAAATTCTATTTCCCTCCTCCAACCTTTCACAAGATACTTGCAACAGAGAGGGTCAGGAATTTTAATGCCAGCTGATTTGAGACCTAGGAGAACAAATAACTACACAGTATTTTTGCCAGTGTAATCTTTGGTCATTATTATTGCTTGAAATGAAGCTTAAAAGTGTGTTTCTTCTGAAGTCTATCGAAAAATGGTGGCTGTCATTACACATTTAAGTCTGAAACATCTATCAGCAGAGCTGTAAAGATGGTGAATTAGTTCTGCTGAGGTACGTGACACCTGTGAGAGCTCCTCAGTGTGTCTGATGGTGAATCAGAGGTTACTTTCAAATTTTGGATAGAAATGGAGGAGAAGAATAACGATTCTCTGTGATGTGCCAATTTATGAGCAATGAGTAAGTGCACTATGCAGGTTGAAAGCACCTTTTTTTCAGAAAGCAGCAAGGAAGAAAGTATAACATTATGTACTGAGGTCTGACCGCAAAAATACTCAACTTTACAAAAATTATTCACCAAGAAGACCAGTAGAACTCAGAGAGAGTTTCCTGGGGAAAAACTATTAGTGCTTGAGTGTAACTTCTCTAGTTTCATAGGGTTGTGATCTGACTATTTAGTTAGGTTTTTTTTTCCTTTGAGTTGATATTTGGCATCTGTTAAGTTGAAGGTCTTGCACAAGAGTGAAAGTTATTTTATCAAAAATTAGGTGTTACAGAAATAATTGATTTCCAAGTGCATGGTCATGCTTATGAAGTCTTGACAAGAACATTTTCATGAATTTCTAGTCTAGAAGGTAGCCAGCCGTACATATTTAAATAAATTTAAAACTCCCCCAAAACAACAAAAAAACAAGTGCAAAGAGTAAAGACGAGTAATTTCTGGTAATTCACACAGATTATTCTTTCTGATTTGCTTAGTATTTTATGTAGAGATAGTCTGTGAAGTCCCTTGAAGCAGAATAAAAGCTTTAAAGATACTCTTAAGATTAATTGATAATATTAATAAATGTTATCAGTGAGGAAGTAGAAAGCAATTTTTCCTGAAATTTGCCTCAGTGAATAATTGTTGACAAAGGGCTCTTCAGGATGAAATGTCACGTCTTCTTTTTCCTGTGGATTGTGATATGCTCTGTGATCAAAATGCTAGGGTTACTAGATTTTTACTAGGAAAGAGTTTATTATGTCTACGAACCCAAAGGTTTTTCAGTTCTCCGTAACTCTGATGGCACAATATGTGATGGAAAGAAAGGAAATCAGGGTAATATTTGTGCCTGCTAAAACAAACACAGCTGTACCACCTCTTACTAGTTAGGTAAATACTCTGCCTGCAAAGTTCAGATCTGGAAGTAAATAAGAAAGATGACCAGTGTTAAATGTGGTGTTTAGATTAGGCCCAGTGTTTAGTTTGTTTCCTACTGAAGTTTTCCGTGCTGCCATTGACAATTCCCACTTACATAAAAGCATCCTAAACAGATAATTCTTTTGCCTCTACAGCTCAATAAAATAAACTCAAAAGCAATTTCCTTTCCTCAAATATATTTATGTATTTGAGGAGTGAATTGCTGCATAAAACTACTGAGCAGGGCTGTGATATTTTTTGTCATCCTTTTAGCCAACATTTCTAGGATGGCAAAAGATTTTAGTTGTAGATCAGGCCCTGCTGAGGATTTTTCAAAGCTTGGAATAATTTATTACAGTACATAAAACGAATGTTATTTTGACTCATCATGTGTATAAATAACTCCTCTAATGTATTGGATTTTTCTCAATTACTCAGATTATTCATATGTTTCCTAGGTTATCAACAGATTTTTTTATATAAAGAAGAGGGAGGATTGATTCTGACATTTTCTCAGTTGTGTGCAATAACACTTTTGAAATCGTAACAGTCTCCTGCCAGCTACAGATATTGACTCAGGCATGAGATTTTCAGAAGACATGCTTACTTCAAGACTAGTTTGTCATGTTTCCATCTGTTGGATAAATATCTTTTTGACTAAGTGTAAACCCCCAAATACATGTCATCCCAGATGCTCAAGAAATTTTTCACCCAACTGCTGAAAATATGAGATGCAAAATCCTTTCAAAACACCTGCCGAGCAAGACTGCACAATCTTGTCCCAGGCAACTGGAATAGTCACCTGAGATTTGGAACTTCAACAATCCTGATGTTGAAAACAGCAATCCATGAGATAAATCTTAGTGCTGGGGAGTATGATTACCCAGCAGGTGGAGATGTAAATCAGAAGCCTGAAGGGAGCCAGGAGACATGAGAATGGCAGAGGGTTGTATGCTCAAGTGTGTGCCCTCTGCAGCTGGGTTCCAGGAAATCTGACCTTGGGTTATTTTGGATACTGGCTGATAAGAACCTTTTCCTTGTTGTCTGAGCACTGGGACTGAAGAAATTTGCATTCCTCCTTTTTGCATTTTATCCTACTGGCTGTACCAGGCAGGACTGATGGGGGCAGGTGAGACTGAAACCACATTGTGCAAGCTCCCTCACTGGCATGCAGAGATTTCTGTCCTTCACAGGGACTATTTGTTAGATAGACCTTGGGAAATGTTCCTTCAGGGTTCTAAGAACAGTATGTTCATTTGTAAATACTCTTTTCCCTTTCCCCTTTCACTGAGATAAAATAATGTTCTGGTGGCACAGTGTCTGTAATCCTTCTGCTGCTTCACTTCAATGGATGTGGAGGGATCTCTTGTTTAAACAGAAGTCTCCTCTGCAACATCAATGTACTTTCATTGATACTGTTTTTTTCCTTTCTTAAAAGTATTCTATCTATTGATGTATTTGCCTAGGAAAAAGCAAAAGCAGTTAAAGCAGGAAGTAAGCAAGTATGACAGCAGAATCACTTTATACTGTTGACTTTTCCACAGCAGGTTTGATGAGAGCGGGTAAAGACAATTTTATTTTTTTATTCAGTTATGACTTTTACTTCATGTAGCCACCAGCAGACTTGGTGAGCCTATGTCCCATTTTATATGGTGTGCTTTTAGCCAAGCAGTTTTCCCTTTTTCTCTGCCAGGATAACCTGAAAAGCTGGTTTCTCTTATTTTGTATTTAAGTTTGATTCTGACCAAGGCAGTGAACAGCTGTGGTCTTGCTGTAAGTTGCTACAGCTATTTTCCCTATACTTTCCCAATCTCTGCCTGCAGAACAGGAATGTGAGATGGAAGCGACACATTGGATCACAGAATCCACCTCTCTGCTGCAGCATTCATCACATCTCATAAACTCCCTTTAAAAATATCCAAACTCAGTCTTGAAACTGGTTTATCACCCACCTCACCTGCTCTGAGATATCCTTCATTGTTTAAAAAATGCTGTTAATGAGCTTGAAAGGCCTCTGCTCTCCTCACTGCTGCTAAGTAAGCCTTTTTTTCCAAGATATACAGATGAAAATATGGTATGTAGGTATTTCTTTCCAGTTGCTCCTGCCAGAGTGCTGCTCTGGGACCCCACTGATTGGAAACATGGTTTTTTTGCTCAGCTTTCATGGTTAATTGATTTGTGCTTGGAAGTGTCATCCAGCTTGCAGACTTGGTTGTGCAGTTTCTTGTGTTGTCAGAAGGCTTGTGGGGAGGTTTGTTTCAAATATGTCTAGGATTGCTTGCTGAGTTGAGTTATGGGAATGCACAAACTTATTTTGTCAATTTATATTACATGAAGAGTAGGAATAGGGTGCAAGATCCAGGGCTGCTGGATGATGCTGTAGAAGGGGAAGAAATGGCTAAGTCTTCTGAGTATGAACAGCGACTGATTACAAAAGCTTTGTAAATAGAAATATTACAGGACATCTCAGTTGTGGGTTAATGTAAGCACTACAGAATTCTTCTCATCCATAGGAAGGATTTAAGGTTAGAATGCATTGAAAAGTAGTGTTGCTGTCTCTATGACAGTTTTTCTAAATCAATGAAAAAAATACTGTAAAAATGCTTCTATGATCACAGAATATTCTGAGTTAGAAGGGACCCAGAAGGATCATCGAGTCCAACTCTTAAGTGGATGGCCCATACAGGGATCAAACTCACAACCTTGGTGTTATTAGCACCCTGCTCTGACCAACAGAGATAATCTCAGAACTTTTATGAAAGGAAATAGATAGTATGACCCAAGCCTATGTCTTCTGACAGAAACAGGAAAGACAAAAATCTCCTTAGAATTTTCTTTTCCATATTTTTATTCCTGATGCAAAATTTGTTGTCTTCAGTGGTGCATTTCTAACTATGTCCATCCTTAGCCATGCCATTAAATTGTTCTCTGTTCTTTCAGTTCAGTCTTATTTCCTGGACTGATACCATAACAACCTGAATTGATTCTATAATTTATGAGTAGTATTATAACTAAAGCAGGTTGCTTTATTTTTAATTTTTAAGATTATTGTGTATGTAGATTCCACCTTCGTCTGATATTCTAAGAATTTACTATCAGCCTCTTACAAGAGAAATCAAATGGAGTTTTAGATAAATGCAACAAAAATTCCAGAAATACCACTCTAGCACTCAATTTTTTTGATTGTAGTGCTAGCAGTCATGGAGTTTTTCATGAGAGATTTTACTGATGAAGTAGGATAGGGGTCTTTCATATATTCCTTGGAGTTCCTTATTGATGCTTTCAGGTCACAGTTGCACAAATTCCTGCTTTTGGTCGGGCTCTGGCAAAGGCAGTTTGTTCCAACTGTGTAGAAGGGGGAAATTTAATACCGTACATGGGGCTGTGTGCTTTCAAAATTTTAAAATGGCTTCTTCGGGCTTGGTAACTGAGGAAACCTCCTTTGCCTCCAATCATTCTCCCCCACCTCTGTAACAGAATTGCAGATCATCTTAATAATCATCTCTTGTATCCTAATATCCAATATTGGACACTGCTTCTGCATTCACTGAGTCTCTGGACAGTATTGAATATTTTTGGCTGCAAGGGGCAACAGCTGCAGAAGGAGGGGTTTTTGTGTGGGAAAGTTGCAGTGTCTGTTCATATATTATTCTGCCACATGATGTCCTCCTAAGCCAGGTTAGAATTACGGAATGCAGGCACTCCAGCTGTGCAATTCTGCAGCATTCAGACATGTATTTATATAAGAGGTACCAATCTTGTTATAAACTATCACTCTAATCAGAAATATGTATTTTATAATTTGTTTCAGTCGCTATATATGAATAGTGAACATTTCTTCTGAGGCTGAGTGTTATTAATACAGACTCATAATCACCTGCATTAAAATCCAAAGCTAAAGCAACTTCAACATTTTCAATTTGTTCTGCTGTAATGAACACAGTTCAGCTTAGTCTTACTGCTACTGCTTACTACTTTGCACAAGCATTTTGTGCTAGTTAGGTCGTTTTTGCACCAAGGTACACATTATGTGAGAGTTGTAATTAATCTTATGAATAAATTACTTTAAACAAAATGTCTAGTACTTGTATTTAGGGTATGGCAGAAATACAGATTTTTGGGTACAGCGTCCTCTTTTCCTTTAATTTGTGTCATGTTATCTGTTGCTTTAAATAACTTTTTTTTTCTGTCAAAAATTAGTATGCTTTATAATGTTTATGTAGTGTATTTTTGTGTACTTAGGACTGCACAAATGTTAGTTTTCTGCCAGTTCATTAAATCAGAGGGGATAATCTCCCACCCAGATAAAGGAAGATATTGAAACTGAAGGAGCAGCCTTGAGGATTTTGGTCACCCTGCTGAGCACCTGGTTCACTGGAGGTCAGTAGTGCACTGACTTGTCTCAGCTGTCAATGTAATGCTTCAGAATATTAACCAAAACAAGGATATAAAAATAACCCTGCTTTGTTTTCAGCAGAGTCAACAGGTCTGTTTTCTCTCTATACTTTATCAGTGTGTGTCTGTGCATATTCATATGTATGTACAGGTATGTGTATCTCACCATATAGAAAACAGCAGAGACACAAGTGAAACTTCACCTCTTGCTCATCTGAGCTTTTATTATAGTAGGGGTTTACATTGGGCATGAACTATTTATAACAACACATGGTTACAAGGTGGCTGGATAGTAGCAAAAAGAAAATTTTCCGATACAGATCTCTCAATTGTTGAAAGTTTGCTTGCAGATCTGGCTCTTAGTATGTCCTCTAAGTTAGACACTTGGATTTACGTCACACTGCAGGGCTTCTTTCTGGTATGGAATTTAAGTTTGACCTAAACTTCAGTTTAGGATTTTTAAATGGACTCATTCTTCAGTTAAAAAGGAGGAAAAGGTTTACATAGAAAATGATTGGGGAAATGGGAAGAACTGTTTTCCGTGGAATACTCAGTAACTGGTCCATCCCTGTCCCCCAAATGCATCTAATACTATTTAAAGTAATTATACTAAACATCACGGTATTTCGGCACAGATTACATTCATAAAGAAAAATGAAAGTGCTGCTCTAGCATGCCAGTGAAATCTGCTTTGACAAGTTAATCCAGTATTTATTTAATTAAACAATGGTAATAAAATATTTAATTGCACTTTAATATATCTATTTCTGTCATCCAACCAGGGAAAAAATTCTGAATGCAACATATGTCAAGCAATGAAAATGCCTCAAGCACATCAAATATCAGCCCATTTTACAGATTAATGAAAGAAACTGAGCTGCAGTGTGCACAGGTATGAATAGTTAAATATTTAATTCCCCTTCTGCTTTTTGAGTCTGAAGCAAAAGGGATATATCTCTCTCCTCCCCCAACCCATCCCTGTTTGTTTCTGAGGAATGTTAATCAGCTTCCTAGTGCCAGCAGGCTACAATCACCAACTACTAATTAGTTTTAGATAATGATATTGGTAATGACCCTCTAGTTTCTCAGAGGCACCAGACTGAGCTTGACTCAGGTTCATTCAGTTATTTATTAAGAATGTTATTGTGACAAGCAGTGTGAACAGTTTGAGCATGTTTAGTGCCAAATATTTGTTCTTTGATTTAGTACTATCAACACACCATCTTAAAACAGGGTTTGCTGTTACAGCAGCTGATTTTAAATTAACTTTCCATTTAACAATGATAGTATTTGTCTCCTTGTTATTCTAATTATTTGATTACTCTCTTGGACATGTTTACTACTCAGGCAGTTATCTAATCACCTGAGGTAAGAACACTTAATTGGGGAAGTTTTTAAATGAACTTCCTGTCACATTGCCTCTCTAGGAGGTCTGTTCGTGGTCTCATGTCAAATGCTGCTATTTTTGCAAGGCATAAAATTCTCTGCTGGTGTTCCCCAAGCAAGGTTATAATTTGTTGGAGCTGCCAACTGTGAGGGGTAGAGAAAATAGATCATTCTCTGCTTCATGTAGTGCTGTTGTCAGGTGTGAGGTTAATTTGTATGTTCCCAAAAGTTAGCCTTAAAATACTTTCTGCCATTAAGGCAGAGAAAGAATCCCATTATCCAGGAGATGATAACAAATACTGTGGAATGATTTCATGCCTGGAGCTGCATTAGGGAGACATTCCAGAATCTACTTAAGGATCTCAGTTTGGTACCTCCTCTGGTAAGTTTACAGTGGAGGAGGATTTTGTTTAATGGGTAGAAACATTAAAAAATGCAGTGCCTGTTTCCTTGTAGCATTGTGTATTGAAAGTGAGAGTACAGGAGGCAGAAATGTGACATGTTTCCTGGCATCCTGTCTTTGCTTTGGCTAAACACTGCAGGCCTTATTTGGCCTTTAATCCCTTAAAAACACTAACCCACTCTCAGAAGATTAATGGTGGAAGACTGTAGCATAATGAAACATTTTGGATTTTATGCTTTTTGTCTTTTCATGGCTGTCTTATGCTTTTATGGTTTTGGTATTTTAGAGTAAAAGCCTGAATCTTATTGAAATTCCCAAAAGATCAGGCATTTAAAAGCATAATTTTTGTCAAAGTCACATATCTAAATTGCAGTTCTGAAAATGCTTGCAAGTGCTTTCTGTTGGCATGTGGAGTCCCTTTTTGGTTTGTTTTTGTAGTTGAAAATTCCCCAGTATGATTAAAACATTCTCAATTTTGACAGATTGAGCACTAGAAACTAATGGATTTGTTATTCTTTTGAGTAAATATGTGGTAAGCAGGCTTCAAGGCATATGTAATTGTATTTATGCCATCAAGAAAAAGTGTGCTATTTCTATATTCCACTCAATAGAGCATCTGTCTGAGATAAAGAATGCCTCGATTTTTTGTTTTGGCTTCCAGTAACATTTCTATCACCTATAACAAATGTAAGAATCTTTAATGAGATGCTGTGTTATTCTGTCGTATGTGATCCTTCTACTGGGCCCACAAGTCTTGAATTATTTTCCTTGCAGTAATGCAGCTTCTGCTGGATGTTGTAGAATAGTTTCCAGCTTGCTTCTTAATACATTCTTTGGGAAAATGGAAGACATGAATTTGAGCTCCCTCATTTTGAGGAGAAATCGAAGTTGAGCTTTATATTTCACAGGTAACTGCTAGGCTCTTCTATGAACAATAGTAACTCCTTTTTCTCAAATTGTGTTTTGCATTTCTACTTCCAAATAAAAAAATACACTCTGAATGTTTCAGCGTTATAATCAGTCCTGCTGAAGCCTAAGGATATCAGGATATATCAGTTATAATGAAATACAGGTTATATGTAAGTGAGGATCTAGGTTATCATAGGATTTAGGCTAGCTGTGTCCTCCTCTGCTTACCAGCTCCATTCCATGGGAAGTTTGTTTTTAAATAAGCTTTCCTTGTATTATGACTGTAGAAAACATTTTTGTTTGTTTGTTTAATGTAATGGGGGACAAACATATTCAAAGGTTATGTTTTACAAACCTGAAATTGTCTACAGTAGGTAGAATTTGAGGTTAATGGTATTAGAGTATGATAATTCTAAGTGACTGTGCAGAGCTGTGAACTTTGACAATTAGGGTGAAACCTTGAATAAGGAGCAGATTGCTTCATGTCTTTTTATTGAGCATGTTCTCAAAACTTGCTTATCAAACATGGAATGCATTCCAACTATGAGATACTGGAATCTGACTATAAGATCCCATGACTGACAGAACAACCTTCTCCCTAATTTTACCAGGCACTGAAGTGAGACTGACAGGCCTGTAATTACCAGGGTCTTCCTTCTCACCCTTCTAGAACTTTTGCCACTTTTCAGTCAGCTGGAACCTCTCTGAACTCCCAAGACTTTTCAAAAATAAGGAGAGAGGTGCTACAATAACATCAGCCAGCTCCTTCAGTACCCTGGGATGAATCCCATTGGGCCCCATAGGAGATGAGGGTGAAATAGCACAGTTTGGTTGTACTCCCAAGGGTCTGACTTTCCCTTTTCTTCTTGGAAGCACATAATGTACATGGACATTTTCTCTATTTCTGCCACACCAATTTTCTGCTTCCTTTTCTCCTGGAAATGCGAAATGATTGCAGCTTACCAAGGTGACAATAACTGTGAACTTGTTCAGTGAGGAGCTGATGATTCATCATTTAGGCATGCCATGTTGCTGCGTGTCACACAACATCACTCACAAGAGGTGCTTAAATGCATGCTTAAATGACAAATGCATCACTCTGTGCCAAGCTCCCCAAAACTTTAATTTCTATACTTATTTGGGGAAAAACCCCTTAATGATGATAATGTGTATTTCAAGTCCTCTGCAAGTTTCCATTCTCTTCAGCCTGTCTGATGTGTGAGAAGTGCAGATCATGAACTTGTCAGTCAGGTAAAGGGAATGTTGTTTTACGGCCTTCTACTTATTTGAAGAAAAATAGAATTCTGTACACACAATTGTCCAGTGACCTTCTGAGGGTAAAGTTATCTTTGTTTGACAAGCATGACACAGCAATGTAATAGCATGTGCTGCTTCTTGGAGGAGTTTTGCCAACTTTTATTGTAAAGAACTATTTCAGTTGACTCTTAAAATTGCTTTCCTTTCCTAAAGGTATGAGAAATTTCTCTTTTAGCTTTCTTGCCCTTGATGTGGCTCATCTTGGCTGTCACCAGTCACCTCCTTATTTCCAGTGTGCCTCAGCATAGTTTCCAGGAGTATCTGCTCCATGACCTTACAATATTTGTGTTCTGCTGTGCCAGTGTACTTACTCATGAAAACTCTATTTTGGTGTTCTCAGTTTCCCAGTCTTGGGGAAATTATTTCCTTTTGGTTTCATGATGTCTTTCTGTTGTGGCAAGAGGCTTTACAATGAAGAAAAGACTAGCACATAAAAGCTATTGTCTGATTTATTAGGGAACTTGGCCAGTGGATTTAGCAGAGTGTGAGACACCAGTGAGACATCATGGTAGTATACCTGACTCGAGATATCTTACTTTTTATCTCAGTATGGTTAAATCTCCTTCCCAAAATGTTTTTGTAAATGAGTACAACAGAGAGCTTTGAAGAGGTCAGGATATGAAGGATATTGGCTAAATGCCATTTCTGGCTTCTTTGTTAGGAAATACAAGTAAGGTGATGTCTGCCAGAAAGGTAAAGTTGAATGCTCTTTTATTTGGAGGACCTCTATATTTTGCTGGCCCTAGATTCCTGAAGTTGATATCTTCTTCCTGAAAACCTGTAAGATAACCCACTTTTTAAAAATACATTTTTAGCTTGTCGAGTCCATCTTTTGGATAAAGAAGTAACTTAGCTTTTTACTAGTTTTCCTTGATGTGGCTTATTTTGGTGTATAAGTACCTTTTATTATATCATGTGGGAGACAAATGGGAAAAATCCACTTTCACAGATATTTTAAGTAAATTTCAGATCTTCTTGCGTTTGTATGTGAACATCTCAGGTGGCAGATGTCATACAACATGAGATATACTTTTTAAAATTATTAATGCAAAATAAAAATGAGTAAATTAATCCAAATTAAGTCCAAATGAGAAGAACTCAGTGATTATCTGTCCTTTGGTTTTGTATTACATCCTGAAGTTGTCTTATAGCTGAGTAACATGCTCACAGATAAAGGCAGTTTTGTACAACCTATTTAAAACATTTTGAAATGTAGTTTTAGAGTAGCTGAAATGGAGATGGATGAAGTTCATTTGACAGTGCAGTCTGGAAAATACATAAATGCTCAAGCATGAACTCAAGTGTACAAGTATTTATGTCCAAGTTTATGGCGTGTCATAGCACATATCAAGGTTGGTTTTATGGACCTGTGAAGGAAGCCAGTTTTTCAAGACATTTACTGTTGTTCAACTCCATCCCAGGCTTTTGAGACAACTTATAATGTTCTCTTCTCCTTCTTCTCTCTATCCTTTTTAAATTTTAAAAGTAGTATTCTCTTCCCTCAATCTTTGCACCCTAGGAGTTGCATATATTGGAATTTGAAGTTGTAAAAGAAACATTGCTTGTATTTTAAAAACCAAAAACTATGTCCAAAGCAATCCTGTCTTCACCTTGTCAGTTGACTAAGAGGCTAAATAAATTAGGACTTTGGCAAGTGTGGCTTCCTTACCTCCTTTTGTTTTCATAGTAAAGCACTATGCAAATGTAATGCAAAACTAATTCAAATTTTAGTGCAAATCTGTGCTTTATGCACCTATTTTTCAAGAACTCCTGATGTTTTAAGTTGTTTCCCTCTTTTATACCAGAATAGTATGAAATGTTTTGGCCATTTTCCTAAAACTGGGTTGTCCAAGTCCGAATTTCAGCTTTTGATTTTGGGAATTATGCATGTGACTATCACCAATATGTGTATCATGCACAGAGCATTAACACAAACTGTGGGACATCTAGATTTAAATCTAGGTTCTTGATTCAGAGCAGTTTATCCTGCATTACCTGGAGGCATGCAGGACATGGACTTGAATATGGATCCCCTGTTTCAAACCATGCCATTAGACAGGCTTATCAAGCCAGAGCACATGTTTATGTGAATATATTCATATGTATGCTTCTCCTATGGTATAGCTCTGTGCAAAGAATGCAGCTTGGAATAACAGTTATGCTAAAGTTTCATTTAATCAAAAATACTCTGTTCATGTCGATGTGTATATATAGCAAATAATTGGTTACACTCAGAATAACTCATTAAAATCCCATTTAAAGCCATTAAAGTTAATCTGGGCATTTAAAAGGTCGTTATCAAGCAATTAGTTTGCTTTCTGTTGAATATTGGATTTTTTTTTAATTGCATCTGAAAGGGGAAATTACAGTGGAAGAAACTTGCAGACAAGGCAACAAAAATAAATAAAGTTACTTGCTGTCTGGTGAAAGAACTCTCCAGAAAAGCAGATATGAATTTCCAAAAGTAGGCTTACTTTCTGATAGCCTGTTCTTTTCCCTCCCCTCTTAACTCTGCAGAAAAGTTAGGTTTCTGTCACTTTTTCATTTTCATTGTGGCTACATCACAGAAGACCAAGTTATCTCCTGAGTGATGAAATGGGGGGGAAAAAAATTAATTGAAAGATAAAGTCCTTATTCAAACACTAATTACCAAGTTCCAGCATTCTGTGCTGGAATTAAAGATAAGGTCTTAAGCTCCCTGTTTCTCATCATCAGGGAGATGTCCCTGCCCATGGCAGAGGGGTTGGGACTAAAAGATCTTGAAGGCCCCTTCCAACCCTTAACGTTCCATGACCACTATCCTGGAGAGCAGTGTGTGTTCTGCAGTGCCTGCAGTAAAAGCATCCCAAACTGTACCTGCTTTCTGCTTTTCTCAGCTTGATTTTTGTTTTTTGAAGTAAAATAACCAGGAGAAAAGAATTAATATTTTAATTGTATAAACCTTCTGAATTACCATAGTAGTCAAATGACTGGGAGAGTACAATGCCAGAGGAACAGACATTTTGAGTTCACCAGAGACTCATTCCATGTATCACTTTTCAGCATACTGAATATGCTTGGGGATAATAAAAAAAACCCAAACCCAATGCTTTAATTCAGGAACACAATTTGGTGGTAATTTGCATAACAATAAGATGCTGTTAAGCAAATGTTATGAAGTGGTTTAGGTATTGAATGAGGTAAGAAAGGAGACAGAAATTAGACTGTTATACACTGCTAGTACTTTAATCCCACCTTCCTTTTTTAAAGATGAGTTTAATCCTTTACTGAATTTTTTCTTGTTTGTCTCCCAATTTTATTAAAACACTTCAATTCTGTGTACATAGCTGCTTTGTACTCTAGAGTTACATATGAATGGGTCTGTAAAATGAAACATTTTCACTGGCATGTTCACAGAACAGCATAGTGATATACTAACATTTCTAAGAGTTTCAGTCTGAAGAAAATGCTGGAAGTCCTCGTTGTGAGATACAGAACATTCTACCTGACACTTGGACCAAATTCAAGCAATAATTTGGCTTTTCAGTCTTGTCATGTAATCACTGAAGGATCAACTTCTTTCCCAGATGTTTTATTTAGTTAGTGCTGTTGTGCTGCCATGGTGGGTGTGAACAAAGGCCCTTTAGATGATGCCTCCTCACTGCTGGAGTGGGCAGCAGTTCCATCCTTGAGCAATGGCTGGCTGGCCTTTGGCAGGCCTTGGCCACTGACTGCACCCTCTGCTTTTACTCCAATTATTTCCAACTTGTTGTCTTTTGTGTTTTAAAGCGGGGGGTGAGGTGAACTGGTGAGTTAATTGGAGTGAAAATGCAGACAAGTTTTTAATTCTAAAGAAAGGAAATTGCTGTATCTGTGGAAGAGGGAATCCTGCTAATAGCTTTTAATTGACATCTTGGCCACTGAGGACAAATAGATGAGTAGTACTTCCCCGCCTTCACCCTTCCCGAGGAGATAAGTTATGTTTTGGAGAACCTGGCAGCAGAGAGGTGTGGGCTGTCCCATGAGGGAGGATGGTCCAGGAGCCAAAAGTGACCAGGGCCCAGGAATGACAATGCCCTTGTTGCCCCCAGAGCAGTCCCACATCCAGGTCCCTGGGCCCTCAGGCAGCAGTCCTGTGGCTGCAGCTCCCAGGTCAGGCTGCTCAGGGCATTTAAGGGCTCTTGGTTCACTTGAGACCCTGATGGAAGGTTTGTAAAGAATAGATATCAATGGTGAGCTGGCACTTTTACACAAGTTTTTGTGCAGCTGGCCTCTGGCACAATTTGGAATAAATTAAAATGGTTTAAATTCTCGCTGAGATAAGATAATTATTCCCACATACAGATTAATGGAATCATTTTTTGCCATTTTCTGATACAACCTAATGTGTATTCTCACTGTGGATAATGGCTGAGTTAATAGACTGAATATAAGGAATTAAATCTCTCTATCAATATTCTTCAGTACTATGTGGTTTTGTTCTATTGTGCAGAGCACTATGTTAATACCTAAAAAGGATAAAATTGTGCAGACTGTTAAGTCTTTGGAGCTTTTGGCCTTGGATTTTTTGAATCACAAAACTATTGATTGCAGCATGAACCTTCTTCTAAAAAATTTTTGGACATTTCAGTGGTCAAATACCATACAGAGTATTTCAATTCCTTACCATGTCGATTTCTCAAAAGCTTGTAAGAGAAGAGTCATTAGCATTTAGACTTTTGGTTGCTTTTTCTATAATCCTCATGTTCAAGTAAAGTTTTGGATCTGGATCTCATGTTCAGCTTCTGTTCTGCTTATGTGTTTTATCCTGTTCTACAAATTATTATTATATGCAGTTAGTTAGCTTGCTCTAAGAGGAATTGGGTTTTAGGTTAGAAATAGCTGTCTTTGAGAGCCTGGCAGTTTAAGGCACACCTAGGCTGCAACAAGGCAAATGTTAAAATACAGATCCCTGAGAAGATTAAGTGCCAAACTTCAGTAGTTATGTTAGCAATTTTTGTCTGCCTCATAGTGTTTGTTCCATTCTCTAGTTACATCTTGTGTTAAATGAGATTATGTATTTTTGAGTAGTGATTAAGCATAGAACTTCTTTTTTTAAACAAATATTTTGAGATCACTTAGAATGTTTTGCTGAAGAAGTCTAGGCCAAAAATGAAATCTGCAACTTTTAAATGAAGATCTGAAATATTTTGAAGACAAATTGTGACTATTTTTTTGGAACTGCTTTTATGACGTTTTTCACGGGAGCTGCTCCCAGCCCCCTTTTAAATAAACTCTGCAGGGAACAGTTTCTTATTTGAATGTTTTGCTTTGCTAGTCTAATGGATTTCTAAGTTCTAATGAAGCTTTTAGATGCTGTTGCAATACACATATAAAAACCAAACTCCCCACCCCCAAACCAAAGAAAATTCAACAAAAAAAGCTGAACAAACAAAAGCCAATCACCACTACCAAAAAAAAAAAAAAAAAAAAAAAAAAAAAAAAAAAACCCAAAAAAAAAAAAAAACCCAACAAAAAAAAAAAGCCACCCCAAAGTCCAAAAACTTCATGACACCCTTATGGTCTTCATAGAACTCATTAACCTGAACTATTAATAGTAAGGCAAATGTAGCAGATCAAGGCTGTTTTTGCTATTTGAATGACTTTGCTTTTGTTTCAGCACAAGCAATCTGCAGGGACTGTTCTTGTAATGGTGTTTTTCAGAGAGCCTCAGAGACACTCACTTTGATTGGCAGCACTGTAGGACTGGGCACTTCTGGACAATTTATGCCTTTTATAGCAGCCACTCAATGTTTTTACTTAATGTGCAGTGTTCTATCAGGGCCATAATTTACAGCAAATTGAACATATTTCCCAGTCCATTTAAAGACTGTTCCATTGTTAGAAGATTTGTGTCCTCTTTTATATTTTGTAGTTATTTTTGTGATGGTTTTTGAGTTTTGCCTGATGCCAGTGGCAGATTTGTCTTGCTTCTTCTGTGTTTAATTATAGTTCCAGTGGAATTCTTGCTGTGAAAAAGCAAGCCTGACTTGCATTTCCCTCTGAAGCTGTTTTGACAAGTAAAACACAATGAATTTCTGCATAGTGCAGTTCACAGTGTTTCAGGATGCATTCCTTGACACAGAAAAAATAATTGGGAGAAAGGATGGATACTTTAAAAGTTCTCCTTCTTCCTGATTTTGTGGTGAGTAGTTATAGGATCCCTGTTCAGATTTGTGTCTACATGAGGTTCTGTGAAAACCTGGAGCTCTGACCTCAGTGGCTGCTTGACTCTCAAAGCTTCAGAAGCACAAGTAAAGATACACAGATTGTTCTTCCTAGAATTTCTTTTAGCAATAACATAAAACTGTCTTGACAGTTACATCATATTTTGTGACTGTTTTTCTCTGTGGACAATGAATCTTTGTACCCATTTTTCCTTTTTATATTGTCAGAGTGTGCTGGTAACTTCATGGAAATGGCTTCAGGGAGCCTCATTTGTTCTTTTCACCAACTTTGCAGTACAGTTGTTTCATTTAATATATAGTTCCTTCTTTTGCTTTGTCCCTAGGTGATGTACTTTGCTAAGTGAAATTAAATCCCTGTCATCTTTTAACATCAAATTCCTAAAATCTGGTTACAAAACCCTTTCTTTACTTCTAACTTGCTGCCCTCTGTCCCATATAATTACTCTTTCAATTCTTTGTCAGCTTTCATTGACAAACCCTGAGTATATTAAAGCTCAGCCCAGGCTGATGAGGTTTGGTGCAGACAACAGTGATTTTTCCTCCTTTGCCCATTGCAGACTTTGGACCTGAAGGAGCCTTTTAATTCTTCTGTTCAGAGACCTTTGAGGACAAGAAACATCCCTTAGCCTTTTTGATTCCTACTTATTCTGTTTAGTCAGGAGACTCTAGTCCTTGCTCTATTCTGCCTGTTATGCAAGTAATTCCTAATTTCTTGTTGCTCTGTTCCTCAGTTTGATTCACAGCTGACTTCTTAGGATGGCTGTTGATTCAGTCCTGGGCTCATTGTTTGGATCATTGTTTAATCTGATGTGACTCGTGGTTATTCAGGTGACAACAACACCCTGTTTGTGTGATTATCCCCAGTGTAGTTATGGTGACACATGTAAACAGCCTGTTTAAATATATCAAATTTGCATTTCAACTGATGCAGCCTTCACAGCTCTTTATTGATTTAAATGGAGTTATGTTGCTTTAAAATGATGAAAGAACTGCCCTTTGTTTTTAATATGTTTTAATGATTCTTAAGCTGTACTTGCCATGTTGTAGGTACCTAGGTAGCCACACAAAAATGGCCAGGGCTGCAGTTTAACATGTGCTCAGTGTTCAGTACTAGGTCCATAATGCCTTTTTGCTTTTCTGTAACTATTTCTGGTTTTAGAAGTAGGCCTGTTTTTTCACTTCCCAGGCTGCTTTCAATTATAGTGAGACAACAGTAGGCTTTTGACAAATTCTATCAAAAAGCAGATTATGCTTCTATCCTTAGAATGTTTCTTGAGCTGTACTAGATATTAAGGGTGGTATATTTTCCACTGAAGTGAAATCTCCCACTAAAATAAAGTGTAGTACAGAGTAAATGCCTCTTCATGCAGCTCCAGCTGCAGGACTGAGGTATAAATGAATGGGAGAAAAAAGTGAAAATTTTCTTTCAAAGGATTCAGTAATGGAGAACTGCTTTTTTTCCCCTCTACTGAAAAAAATTTAAACTCATAATTGTAGTGTACCCAGGGCATCAGGGAATGCCTTTCTATTTTTATCTAAGTTGTCTTCTATCTTTCCCATCAAAATGTTCTGAGACTTATAATCATTCTTAATTATTATAGCCACTGTTTCTGTCTCTGAAGAAAGATCTTTCTGATATTCCACACTTCCAGTCATATTTGTGGTTTAACCAGCTCCATCTACAATGCAATAATTAGAAGATCTACATGCTTTCTATTTGTTAGAGTGGAATAAATATTTCAATGCTCTGTTTTACTCTGTTTCTTGTGTTCTGCAGTATTGCTTGGTTATGACACGTACTGCCACAGCTGGTTGCCCATTTAGTAATTAGTAATTACACAAAGTGCACATCCTGATTAGACAGGAGATTCTGTGTCTGCAGATGTGCACCTCATCTGTTGTGTCTTTGAGAGGCTGGTCCTTTTTACCTGTAGAACCTAGTTTTGTGGAGTGAAATTCTGCTCTTGGATAGTGCCACTGATCATCTGGTTAGGCTTGCTTTACTCCTACTACTCTAAGGACTCTTTGAATGGAAATAAGTTTACTATTTACTTATGGAAAGAGTATTGTGTAGGGTGATTTATTCTGTATAATGAACGTCCCTCACACACACTTATGTTGCAGTACCTGGTACTATGTTTAATTATTGTTATAAAAAGGTAATTTGATTGAATAAAGAGATTGTCAGTACACTAAGCCCTAACTAAACTGTGTGAACAGAAAGCTAAACACTGGAAATGTGCCTTCCTTGAACTTAAGGTGTTCTTGCTTTAATGTCTTACCTTTATTACCCAAGAATTTAGAAAAATACTAGACACTAATTACTTCAGTATCTTTTGACACATGAAATCTACTGCAGAATTCTAGAAAGAGAAGTGTAATCTTTTCTTTATTAATTTGATTTATTTGACTTGGAAGGCAGGGAATATATTGGGAAAATTACTAGAAGATGTGCTTTTGAATATTGTACAGATGACTACCCCAAAGGAGAGATATTTCAGCCATACCTTACAACTAGTTATTATAAAACCTTGGAGTTGAATACTATCATTTTTTCTTAGAGAGGCAATATTGTATGTAGAACAGAGGTAGTGAGCAGCTGAATAAGAGCTGATTGCAGAGTTGAATTCACCTGGGTGTGAAACCATGTCTAAATATAGTTAGTATGGATTTACTTTGCAACTGGGATCAGAAGTGAACATTCTTTCAGAAGCTCAGAAGTTCAATTACCATGTTGTAATTTGCCTATTTTGTCTTCTATCAGTGTCTCTAAAAAACCAAGTGCCTTTATTGCCGGGGCAGGGAGACTCTCCAGTGCCTACCAGATTTCTGTGAGACTTTGATTTAAGTATGAGTTTGCAGAAGTGAGACCTGGTATGGTAAGAGCCATTAGCTGCAGGCTTGTGACAGAAGGCAAAAGCCCTATTTTGCCCCGATCTTTTCTCTCAAGATGTGTTGTATCTAACATCAAGCAAGGTGGGAGACAGAGATAGTGAAAATGGAGCCAGAGTAGCGGGAAACTTTCTTCCCGATCTGGTCAGAGAATAAAGGAGTGAGAGCCGGTGTGTTGGAACTGTTGGGAGCACCTGAGAAGGTGGGGGAGAACAGCATCATGGATGGCTGTTCTCCCTTCCTGTGTGTGAAAGAAAGTAGGGAAAAGGTTGCTGGTGACATGGAGCACATCTCCCTTTGCTTAAATATTCATATCTCCCACGGAGGAAAGTATCTGGGACTGTGTGGAATGTAACTCCTTGGGTTTTTTCCTTCAATCCAGAAGGGTGTATATCCAAAGAGATGAACTGGGGGAACAGACTTGTTCACATACAAGGGATTTACTTCCATCTTGTACAAAAAAAAAAAAACAAAACCAGTATGTCAGCCTTTACTTAGCTTGTTCCCAGTTCAGCTCCATTTGATCAAAACCTAGCAACTTCCATTAGTATCTCTCTTATCTCATAATATTAATTGCCATTAGGAAGTTGGATAGAGTATTACCAAAGATAGCTTAATTACCAATGACAATAAATACCTGTACAAATGTACTATCAGAAGCAAAATCTCCCTGGTTTAATAGTGAACTCTAAGGCAGAGAATTTGTTTTGGTGAAGCTTTGATAAAGAATTTTGTCTCTTTGACCAAATGAATAAAGGTGTGGCACAACTTTCACCTCTGTGGAAATCCAATACTACTTTTCATTCTTGCACACCTTTGCTTTCCCAGTGACATGTATAATACAAGACAGACATATCTTTGTGAATATTCATAACACAAATGTGATATGATAGGTTTAATCTGAGCTAAAGCCATCTTCACAAGAACATGAAAAAAAGAAGAGGATGCAGACTGTATTTCCAATGGATGTCACTCTTAGCTTAGATCTGTGGGAGCTTAACACAAAGGCATTGTCTGCATAAACCAGATACCTGATGGTTTGTTTGTTTTTAACAGAGTTTTAAAGAGGTTTATTTAACCTCATGGTTTTAAGTGATTTTTTTTTTAAGGAGAAAAACTGCTAAAGATATTAATGATGATATGTAGAGTTAGTTTTTACTTGAATGATTCTAGGGTATTTCTGAGGGGGTGATGAATTTGTGAAACTTAATAGTGTAGAGAAGCACATGGATAAAACTCTCAGGTATTAAGAGAATGTATTAATGAGTCTGTTTCAAGCAATTCCCCCGGGCTTGGAAGACCTGATACTATGCAATAAATTTCCTTTTTTTTTGGTATTTGATATCTAACCTTTCCTTATTTAGTTTCATTGCTTACAACTAAGTTTTTTGGGGGGTAGTTGTGTTTTTGTGGGGTTTTCTAGTTTTTTTTTTATTCGTTTGGGGTTTTTTGTTTGCAATTGTAGCTTTTCTACAGCCAAATACAGAAGTGGCTGGCATGGAGTGGACAAAATAGCATTCCTTTCCATCACTTGGTTAGATAAATTCAGTGTACAAGAGACATTTGACCTTAGTAAATACACTCTCAAAAGTCATTTTAGGTTATGCCAATGAGCTAAACTGCTTATTAATTGGTGTTCTGTAATGCTCTACTAGAAGCAGCAATTTAAAATATATCACACATAGGTTTTGCATGCCTGTGTTCCAATAAGTTGTCACAGGATGCTCCTGGTTCTGTGGTGTTTTATTTTGCACTACTTTTCAGGGTCACACAGAACAACCCAAAACTGCCCCTCTATAATTACATTTCAATGAGCTTGGAAATTAATGTTCCTCTAAGGTGAGTTGTGAAGTTCATGTCTTTGGTACTTAAATGTCACATTACTTTGATTCAAAGTCAGAGCAGAGGGGATAACATTTATATGGATGTAGGAGCCTCCCTCTCTTCCCTGTGACCACATATCACAGGAAACACTTATGTGGGCTGGAAGTGAAGCCCCACAGATGAATTTGGAAGTTCTGTACCATGATGGCTTTTGGTCCCACAGAGCTGGTGTAAGCAGCTGATGCAAGCCTGAAGAGACAGAAAGAACACAGAGGTTAAGTGTTCCAGTCTGTTATAACTCAGTTTTTCAGTTGTCTGTGACATTTACTCCATGTATGTCCCCTAAATGCCAAATCAGTGTGTTTGTATTCCAGCCTCATCTGTGAGTTACTGAACACACAAAAGCAGGCCTAAATTATTGCAGCTTCTACATGGCCCTTGGCAGCCCTTGGTCTTTTAGGCACTGACAAGGCTGATTTCCTGTCAGTGTTGCTAAACTGAATGTCAGTTCATGCATGGGCACCATGATGCCTTGAGTGGCTACCTAGAAACAGAGACTAGACAGGAATAAGGGAATGAAGGTAGGTATTTACTTGAAAGGGCTTCAAAGGTGCACCCTGGGAGCCAAAGGGGACATCTAAAATGGACCCCAAGATGGACAATGAGTCACGAGTTCTTCACACTTTTATAGGTTTGGTTCATTTGCATATCAGCATAAATTCACCAATTAAAACTTCAGCTAATGATGTCATTTCCCCTCAGCTTGCTCCCCTTTTAGAGACTTTTGGTTTATACATTTTGGACCTAGGACAGTCTGGGTGTCCTTGGAGAGCAAACCCAGAGAGGTTTTGTTATGTCTATCTTAGCATGAGAGAACAGCAGCTCACAGGCTACAAGGCACTTCAGAGTTACACACCAAGCAATAGAGGATTTGAAAAATATGAGTTAAAACATAAGGCATCACCACACACAGCCTCTGGTTTTGTGTTACTCCTACACAGACTTTGTTCCTATTAGAAAAAATAGACTTTTAATATTTATATTCCATTTTCTTTGACATTTCCATTGAAAATGTTAGCAATAATTATCATTAATGGTAATGGTAATACCTGAGTATTTAGGAGCCAAAAATACACCTCATACCATACAGTCTAATTCATTTTTAGGAGGCTATTGGTAATTGTTGCAGCAACATTTTCAAGCCTGGTCTTCTGCTAAAAGGAGTTTTCCAGTTTAGAGGTAAAAGTATAGGGTACTTTAAAAAAAAAAATTAATTTCCTTTCTTGTATCTTTTAATTTTCAAAGGAAGCTACATTGTCCTTTGTAAAAAGTGGAGTATTTGCATTCATTTTGTAAAGCTCATGTTCCCTAGAAGTTACAGGATGAGTGAGCTCCCAGCTCTAGCTCTGTTTTTTGTTTTATTTTATTTTTTGTTTGGTTTTTTTGGGTTTTGTTTTGGGGTGTTTTTTTGGGGGTGGGGGTTATTTGGGGCTTTTTGTTGGTTTTTTTTTTTTTTTGGAGGAACTTTCAGCAAAACAGTGGCTACCAGGACATGAGTCTTGAACTAGTTTGAATTCTGGGCATAGCGAATGATCCAAGTACAGATTAATTTTAAAAGAAGTTTAACCCTCTAACTTCTGCTAAATTTTTAAGTGCAAAATAAAATGTTTGTCTGGAAATAATTATATTCTGAGCAGTTTAAGCCTTCAGAGTTATGCTCAGGTTGTGCATTTGGGTCATTCACTATGAATGAGAAGCTGACAGTCTGATCAAGCAGGCATTTACTGGTGAGAAGAGACACTTCGAATGTTTAGACTTTTATGTACAATGGGGGAAATTACCCCCTCAGGTTTCTTTCATCAGATATTTAATATGCATAATAGTAGACCTAAACCCCTTTTCTCTGTGTCTACCCATAATTGCCTAATTTTTAATAACGTGGTTATTCAATCTTATCCTGAACATATGTTTATGTTAGGCACTGAAATGCAAATTGTTAAGGGGTTCATTTGTGTGATTAGCTCATAATATCAGTCATCACAGTTTTCCTGTTGAAAGGCAGAACTTGGTAAGCATGATCTCCCCTGCTTTTCTCACCTTCCCTGTGGCAAAAGGGAGGGACATGAACTGAATGGCACATTATAGCTGTACAGAACATTTCTGGTACCAGTTTTTATAAAGAAAAGCTCTCAAGGGTCTATTTCTGTTGTATTCACAATATTTGCTATGTTCATTTATGAGCTCATTAAGACTTTTGACAAAACTATTTCTCTACATATATTACATTGAAGGCAAAATTGTGTGCAATTTATGATAAGGAAAAATGGTGAGATTTGAGGATAATACCACAGACTGTGATTGGTATTTGCTTCTGTGCTGGAATAGCAGCCCTTAATGTGTGAATATTGTCTGAACCTTGCCTGAGGGAAGCCTGAGGACCTGATGGAGTCATGCAGGCTTGGAGCTCAGCTGGAGATACAGAGATGCTTTCCAATGTGATCATGTAGATCAACTGTTCCATTAAACACCACTGGTTTGTTAAGTTTGATTATGCTTCAGGAACAGGGTATTTAGTATTTTCTTTGGATGGTAACTGATTTGTTGTTGTTTTAAACTGGAAGAAGCTGCAGTCTGTTTTCTTACATTTGGGAATATGTCTTGCAGTGGTTTTGAGTGTGAATTCAGGTGTGATAGTAGCAACTACGTAAGTTGTGTCTGTATAGTGAAAAAAACCTTATTTTTTTTACAGTTTCTGAAGAGTGGCTGCTTCATCTAAAATAACCAGATAAACAAAACCTGGAAGGGAAAGGGGGCTTAAATATAGCCTTTCAAAGGTTCACAAATACGTGCTTTAAGGAAGGTAAACAACATTTATGAAGGACTATGTCTTATCTCTTACCCTCAAAATGATTGACAAGAATCTCTCTGAACAGCAATGGAAACTGTATTTTCCCCCTGTCCTCCCCTCGAATCGTGCAACAATTCATAAGGAAATTGTGGAGTGGCATTTGGGTGTTTTTAGGCAACGTGTGAATTTTCCTCCCACAGGCAGGGATCCAAACACATGGATCTGCAGCACAGTCAATCTCTGCTAGTACAGGAGTTTGTTGCTAAGAGTCAGACTAGAAGGTATTGATCCCAAATTCTGTCCCAATTCATGGTGGGAATGATTTTAAGAGTGAAACAGACTAGGAGAAAAGCTTTAGTTGACCTCAGAAGAAAATGTTCCTGTGATGAAATGCATCTCAGTGTTGCTCCCCACCCCTGGGCGGTCTACACCAGGCAAAGAGAGGAGGCTGCTGCAGTGGTACCTGAAGTGTCAGGTATTTTCCTGAATTGTAGGTGGGGAGAGATGTTCATGGTGCTGCCCATGGGGGCTCTGGGAAATGTGGAACAGCAGGGCACAAGGAGTGGGTGTGTTTGACATCACACTGAGGGTATGTAGGCACTGACTTTATTTATGGCACACATAATCCTGTTCTGACTAGCACCACTCTGACTGGCATTTTTAATGACTTCACAAATTAAACTACTAAAATTAAACTGGGTATAGATGTCAACTTAGAAATCCTCTCCCTGGGCCAGGATTAAGATACATGGATTAAATCACTGATGTCTAGAAGGTGCCACTTGTGTGAAGAAATTGAGACATTCCCTCTCCATGCTTGGCAAATCTAGTACAATACACAGGAATCAATTTTGGGTTTTTTTTACCGGAAACAGGAAATACAGAAATACAAATCAATATATTTCTAGTTTCATTGGAACTATCTGTGATATTAAATATAGGTAAGAGTCCAGGAATATGTTACTGCTAAACAATGTGAGCCCTTAGACACTTAAAGGAGGTCAAAGTGGCAAAAATAAAGAAAAAAGAATGCATCAGTTTCCTAGTTCTGCTTAGAGCTCCCTGAAGAGATGGAAGGATAGGACATTTTGCATTAAAAATCGGATCTATGGCATGATTATGTGTTTTCCTCCTTTGGTTTAGTGTATGAGGTACATGGGTTTGAGTCCATTCCATGTTAAGGACCTTACAACCAGCCTGTCACTATTCCAACTTACCTTGACTCCCCTTTGGCTGTCTGGCATTTAGGGATTGTTAGTGATCAGAGATGCCATCTTTTATTTGTTCTTGTATTTAAAGTTTGCATTTTTATTCCTTTTTATTGCTTTTGCAGACATTCATTTTGAACCAATCTGTTTCATTTGATGATTCAATGGGAGGAGGGTTTTGGAGATTTTTTTTCCCCCCTCCTTTTTATCCATTACTTGTTTGCTACAATTCAGGGTTATGATTTCTCTCTTGGAAATGCCCTAAATATGGAACTGACTTATTTTTACATTTTTGCTTCATTATTTCACTTCGTAAGGTACATTCAGTGTCTTATTGGGAGTCCTGAAAATTTTCTTAAGTTGTCATCGTGAAAATAATTGGCAGGCTACTAATCGCTTCCTGCAGTGGGGAAGCTGGCAGTGGAAAGAAGGTAAGAGGAAACAGCTTCTCTGTTTTGAAATGGATGAAAGAGCAAAAAATGACCCTACTCTACCAACATTGTTTTCTTTCTGAAGAAATGGATTTTTTTTTCACCCTTAGGCCTCCAATAAGTGTGGAATTAAATGAACAGTGTAATAAGAAAGGGATTAAGCATTGCTACTGAATCAAACATTGTAAAATCAGTTTGCTTAGTTTTCTGTCCATGTTGCATTTCCATTGTTTTCTTCATAAGGAACAGTAAACACTTTCATTGTTGCTTTAATATGCCATTTTTGTTGTTGCTTTGCATCATATGTTCTGCAGGAAGTATCTCAGCTTTTCTCTGAAGCTTTTGACATTAAACACTGATCATCAAAGCAGTGTTGTGGAATTAGGATGTAACTTCAGAGCTTTTAGTGTTTGGTCTTTTAGAATTGCAGAAATACCAACTGACATCAATTCAGAAGTTTTGGATTCCCTTTAGGCAAAGCTATCAACTTCTGATATTTCTAGTCACTTTTTCTTTTTTTACAGTTCAAAAAGAGATTGATCCTTTATTTTTGCAGTTCTCTTGATGATGTTCTTACAACATTATTCTCATAGGATTCCAGGGCATGATAGTCTTGATTTGTGTGGCTCTATTTTATTCTAGATGACTCAGTGTATAAAAAGAAATGGCCACTGTTCCTAGGCAAATGTGTCAAAAGGCTGTACCATCCATCCTGTCTTCATGGTAGAAAGATCTATCAGTTATCAAAACAACTTAGATATGACCTATGTTTTTTTTTTCTTTTTGTTTTTTTTTTTTTGCTAGTTTGCTAGTTAGGCACAGGTGAAAATCTACATTCCTTTCTTGTAACCTTTTAGAAGAATATTTATTTCCCTATTGATATACTGTTTCTCAGACAGCTATTTTCCCATTGGCAACATCCCCCCTAACCCTTTGCTGAGTTTATCTCCAGTTTTTGACAAAAAAAACCCCTATAAAACTGGAGATTTCTTGGGGGGCGGAAAAAAAAAATCAATCACTGCTTGATATATGACGCACAATGGAAGAGAATGTTTGGATGTAAATCCTGTTTGGCATTTCTATTACATTCTGGGAAGATGATTTATCCACTGAGCTCCTCTTTTGTACACTGAGCTCTTCTTTTTGTACCTTCAACTATTGTCTGCTTTGTAAAGCAACTTCCCACACAATTACATCAACACAGTGGAGGCAGGAGTGAGCGTGGGTCAAAGGTTGATGCAGAGGGTTAGGGAGACATTTTTAACAATGGAGAAGTCACAATCTATACCCTCACACATATACAGGAACAAAATTTCTCCTTATACACAGGAACCCCTTTTTTAACAGTAGCTGTATTAAAAGTATAAAAAAAACTGTGGGTTTTTTTCTGTGTTTCACCCCTTACCCCCAAAATACTTTCTGCTGAATTTTTTCTTGCTGAAAGTTTTCCAGGCATTCCCAATACCAGCTTTCCAAAAGAAATTCATGTCGTTTATTAGGTTATCAGTCAGATGTTGTAGCAGACCTTTCCACATGAACCAAACTGATTGTGAGTAAATAATACTGGATATATTATCTGCTGATGGGCAGAAGGAACACTTGAAAGTTTATGTAGTGCTAATCTGTAAATCTGGTGATAGAGAGGAGCATTTGTCATGCTGAGGGGTAAATCCAGTGTCATTGCATGTATTATCTTACTGGTTTTAGTGTGGACTTTTCCTCCAATGATCATTTTACCTGGATTATGAACCTGGCTTGCTGCATGAGGATATTTGTGAAATGGACATGACTTAATAGGATGTATTAGAGTTTCCACATATAGGGAGGAGGATGTGCACTGACTCCCTCTGCTGTAACAGCCTCTGTTCACCAGGCAAAGTTCACACTTGACCTAATGAACCTGTAAAATTATCATTCTGAACAACAATAATCAAACTCTTGAAAAAGTTGGACCTTGTTGTTGAAGTGCATTGGTTTTTGCCTGAACAAGAATGTTAAATACCCTAAAAGGTTTGCAATGAGCTTCAAGAGAAACTTGCTGTCAGGACGGTTTTGTGGATATCACTGTGCACAGTGATGCATGTCTGGATTACTGCTAATGCTGCAAGAAGTACAATTGAGTCAGCTTAAGTTTTCCTAGTTCGCTGAACCAAGGGACGTAAGCCAAGCTTGCCTTCTGAAAATAGCATTACAAGCTCATTTTTCTAGTTAAGATTGAACAGTATTTGTGTTTTCCTTACTACTATATTAATTAAGCAACTGTGATGCTGCTCAGGCTACAGACCAAGCCTAGCAAACAGAAAAGAAAGTGAATCATTACTAGGCTATTAACTCAAATGAGAGTCATGAGGTGTTCTAAGCCTATTTTCTATTGGAGTTGTGGGCTTTGAAATTCATGGTGAGTTAGAACAAGGCTGAACTCTAAACTATAGCCTGATTCAGGTAATTTTGAGCCCTGTATAGAAAGTCCTAAATCAATTAATGCTAACACAGGTTGACAGAACAGCTAGCTTGGATCACATTCCTACATTTTCAGATGTCACCAAAGGTGTGGTTAGAAAAGTTGTAGTCAGAAACTGAAGAAGTGCTTGGGCTGTAGTGACGTGGAAACCGCAGGTGCCCAAGAAACTGCTTGTGACATGAACGACCTCCTTTATCCCAAATAATCTCAGAAGGGGCTAGGGGTACATGTAGAACTCTGCACTGAGTTAATTAGCTCCCAAGTCAGTGGAGTTTAATCAGATTGAAAGAGTGAGGGCACGGTCAGGTGACTGTGGAAACCTTCCTTAAACTGGTAGGATTCATTAACTTCAGTGCTGTTACTAATGGTGCCACTGACAGCAGTGACACTGCTGGGATCACTTAATTTACCTTTACATGAGAACCTGTATTGAGCAATTGTGAAGAGTTATTAAAAGTTCCCTGTCTCCTATTGGTTTATAGTATACATAAGTAGAAAAAAAGGTTATGCTAAACTCTTACTTTTATATTGATTTCCATGGGTGACCCTCATGCTGCTTTACTGGTTGTGTATGTGAACATAAACCTTTGAATGATTGGTTTTCACACAGTTCCACCTGAAATACTTAAAAAAAAAAAAAAGTAGTTGGTAAGATACTAGTTATATTTGACAGAATAAACTCCAAATTCAGTTGTTTTCTGATACTTTTGTACACATGAGTTTAATTCTCTCTTCTTGTTCTGCTGTCAGTGTTGTTCTGAGTCCTGTTTTCTCCATGCTGGTTTTATGGGAAATTGAGGCCATAATTGTTAGTGTGCAATAGCTCATTTTTCATTCAATCACATGGTCTTGGTGTGACAATAAAAAAAAAAAAAATAAATGGGAGGATGGGCCCTAACACATTAAAAAAAAAATTAAGATAAAGGTTTATTTTTTAATGTGACAATTGAAACTAATTAACCTTTAGACCATGTTTGAATCCAGTGAGATTTGATTTCAAAGTTTCTTTAAAGAAAGTGCTGTAACTTAAAAATGTGTTTTGTAATTTAATGATTTAATACATTTAAATTAACGAAGTAATTCGAAAGAAAATTACTTTGCCATCACTTTGAAACTTGCTTCCATTGGTTTCTAATGGGACATGAATTCTTTTCCAGATACAATCTGTTTCATGAGGGTGGCTTCATGTTGCAATAATCCTTATTACAGTTCTAGGACTTCACTTTTCCTTAATAACATAGTCTTGGCAACTAGTACAGAGCAGTTTCCTGTTTCAGGAGTACTCTGCTTTTTAAAAATAGCACTCAAGCTCTCTGAAGTTTGCTTAAGGGCACTTCTTGATTACTAAACTGAGGATTTTCAAATACCTGCAATGTTTCCAACATGCAGAAGGGATCTCAAAATCTCTGGGTTTGTTTGCATTTCCTGGACCTAAGAAAAATGTCTGGGGGTTTGGAGAAAATAGTTTTGTCTTTGGTTTTGGTTTTTTTTTTTCTGCAGTAGTTGCTGCACAAAGCCTTTACAAAAAAGTTGAGCGGGGCTACAGCACAACTCACTTAAGTCAAAAATTCTGTATGCAGTGTTTCCATACTGACGTTTCAAACCCCTGCATTACACACTGGGAGAAATCCTGGTGGTTTCTTGCTATGTGAGAAGATTGTTTCTGATGCCTGATCATGGTCCATAAATGTCTGGTTTGCAGTGTGTTCAGAATGACTCCTACTCCTCAAACACGGGAAGATGGTGTACCTTAGTGCCTTTCTAGTTCAGTGCTGTTTCAAAAACTCCATGTACGTAGATGTAGCTGAGTCTGCAGTGTCTGAAAGTAGTAAGCCTGCAGGGTGTCTCATTAGGCTGTTTATGTGGTTTTTCTTTGGCTTGGAAAAGAAGTGCAGTGAAAGGGGACGTGACAAACTTGTCTTCTTCTCTAATGGCAAAGGCTGTTTGGAAGGCTTCCAATGCAATGACCATTCCACTTCAACTAAGCACTGTCAGAAAACAGTCTTATCCCATCAAACGTGGAATAATGATATTGTGCTGCCTTTGTTAAATTGATCTGTGTTTTTATAAATTCATTCATTTAAAGAATAAAGAAAAATTAAGTCTCTGAAGATAACTGCCATTCTTAGATTAATTTAGAGAGGAACACTTTTTCAGGGTACAGCTTTTTATGAATTATTCTTTATATGGCTCCATTAATTTAGGAGTTTGTTTTAACTATGTTATTCCAGTTTTTCCCATATTTCCTATGTCAGAGCCTGTTGGCATGTCATTGCTTAGGTAGCCTAAAATAGTGGGATGAGTGCAAGCTCTGGGCATACACAATGGTTTGTATTCTCCTCTAGTTAAAAAAAATAAAGCCCCTCTCTTTCAGTTAAAAGTTTCAGTCTCCTGTTTGCCTGAATTACAGATCTCTATTGCTTGTATTGCTGCATTGCATGTGGCTTGAAAAGAGGCTTTAGGCCAAAAATATCTGTGTGATGGAAAGTGATCCTTTCTGAGCAAAGTGTGAGAACAGCATCTTTCCAACGGAAAGATATTTTCCCTTATTAGTTACTAACAGTTCCGCCAGCCTGTGGTGCAGATGCTTACCCATGTATTTACACAAGCTCCATAAAACAGGATGTTCAGAAATATAGAGGAAAATGTGAAATAACTATGAATATGCACAGCCAGCCGCTGGCAGTTCTTTCTGCTTCTGAGAGTGAGAGGCAAATGATGTTCTTACTAAAATCTAAGTCAGCACTGGCTAAAATTGGCATTTATATACAGCCAAGAGCCGTATGTCAGGTATAAGTGGGTGGTAGAACTCTAAATTGAGCCAATAGTTAAACTCAGTGCTGTGATGAATATAACATATTGAATTAGTCATGTGTTTTGTCCATTAAGGCAAAATGTTACTCAGAACTAATCCAGATCAAAGATTATCTCAAATTCAGTTTTAAACAGCTTTGTAAATCACCCTGTAAGGACCTGGAGTAGTCCTCATCCTGGTTCCAAGTTTGTTAGTTATCAAGGTCTTTATATAAATGGTATGCTCTTGGCAGCAAGTGATGGTGTAACTCTCCTCTACTTGCAGTGAGGAAATTCCAAGCTCCAGATCAAATGTATAATAAAACATTTACTATATGGCACAAAGACTTGGTGTGTGCTTTGGGGTTTTTTTAATATGGGTGTATGCTTGCAAATCTAAGCTGAGAAGTACCAAAACCCAACATCTGTTGTTCTGAAGGGTGTCTTGAGTTCTCCATCTGTTGCACGAGTGCACGTTGCTGTCCTCAGTGTTTTGGCTCTTGTTTCATTTTGGGTAATAAACTTTCTAAGACCTCTGTTCATCAGGTAACTCGGGCACTGGATAACAGCAGCGTATTTTAGCTGGTTTCTGTATTTGTTGGATTCAGTGATATTGGAGTAATTGCCACAATAGTGTTTAGCTCACTGGGAGTGTCAGGACTCACAAACCACTCAGCAGGCTCTTATGAGGCAGTGGGTAGTACTGTTGCTGTCACAATATTCAGGTTCTTGACCTGTCTGATGGGGTGCTCCCCTGCTTGCCAGGGAAAGTATTCCTTGCCTCCTGTGTCTCCTAACCATGGGAGTTGGTTTGGGCTGTGTGGCATGGCCAAAACAACAGGTTTGGGTTGATTGTCCTGATTTAGGCCAATATGTTGGAACAGAATGCTTTCCAGCAAGCACTCCAAGGCAACATGATTTTCATACCTTATTATCACCTTGCCTATTTCCTGTCCCTTTTTTTCCTGCTGGCATACTTCCCTTTCCCCTATCCAGTCTTTTCCCTTCCCCTCCTCTCCTTGCTTTTTCTTGTCTCAGTTTTGCTGCATCTATACCCAGATTTGGCATTTCTGATACCATTACCAAGATAATCCCAGTCTTTTGTGGTGCTACTGGTGCAGTTACACAAATGCTGCTGGCTTCTGCTCTCCAGAAAATCCCCAGCACTCTCCTTCAATTATCTGTGGAATTAATCTGTTTTTCATGTAACTTCCACATTCCTACCTGTGAAGCCCAGTTGTTCTTTCGTTTTTGCTGTCTGTACCTCTTGTCAGCTTCTCACCTGTGGCATTTTTCCATGCCATGCTCAGCAGATTTCCATGTCCTTTGCAGATTTCCATGTCCTCTGCAGCTGGCTTTAGCTCCTGCCAGGGCTTAGTCAGGGTCCTGGTCATTTCCCTGCAGCCCTAGAAGGTATTTAAGACAAACTCTCTCCTTCTGCCATGCCTTTTCCCAGGTGGCAGGGCTTCTCTGGGCCAAGAGCAGGTTTTTTGATCATCCAAAATGTCTACAAAAGACTTTTTGCTTGCCCAGCAACCCAGAGAAGTGAAATAAAACTGCCGTGGCATGTCACTGAGCACTGAAACTGAACTGAAAGCTGCTCTAGCACTTCATCACTGCAGTTCAGTTGTTCTAAGAAAAAGCTGAAAGATTTTGTGATTTGTGGGCTTCCTATTGTTCCAGAAGTTGTGCTGTCACTGCTACAGAGACAGTGATTCTTTTTCCAAGGTAGCATCAGTATTCCAAAGGTTTCCCAGGCTAACATAGCAATTCTGTTTGGTATCCACAAAGATCACAAGTGGTCTTTCAGAATAGTAGGTAAGAGAAGGCTCAGTTCTATTACTGATCAGATAAACTGGGTAGAATAAAGATATATTACTATTCCTAAGTCAAAAATTAATACGTGAATAATAGTAGTAATAATAATACTACTTTTACTCACTTAATACCCTTTTTAGTAACTTCAAAGGAAGTAAGAGTAGTCTTCTTTAAATTATCTCACTTTCACAAGTTTTTTCCCTCAGGCACAGCCCATCACAGAAATAAAAGGAGCTAATATAACAATACATAGAGGATGTAACATTGGTCTGCTAAAACATTTGATTTAATTTAAAAGTAGCATGTCAACTGTCTCTGACCTGACCTCGTGACACTGGGGGGCTGAGTTTTTTTCCTGTGGAAAATCATGCCTTATGTTTTTAACTCTTACATTTTTCAAATCCAGTGTGTGACACTGAAGTGTCTTGTGGCCTGTTAGCTGCTGTTCTCTTGCGCTAAGATAAACATAACAAAACCTCTCTAGGTTTGCTCGCCAAGGACACCCAGACTGCCCTAGGCCCAAAAGCCTCTAAAGGGGGGGCAAGCTGAGGGAAAATTACATCATTAGCTAAAGTTTTAAGTGGTAAATTTATGCTGATATGCAAATGGACCAAACATATAAAGGTGTGGGGAACTCCTGACTTGTCATCCATCTTGGGGTCCATTTTTGGATGTGGCCTTTGGCTCCCAGGGTACCTTTGAAGGCCTTTCAAATAAATACCTACCTTTATTCACTTATTCCTGTCTAGTGTCTGTTTCTAGGTAGCCACCCAAGGGATCAAAAATGGCCACCATTCACATCCAGGTGCCCCACTGAAAGTGGGGTGCAGCCTCCTAAAATCACGAATGTCGCAGGGTTTCTCCCAGACCAAAGCTGCCAGCAGCTAGGATTCTGGCTGCCCTTGGAGCATTGGATTCCACCTCTGACCTGACCTCACGACACTGGGGGGATGAGAATTTTTACCTGTGGAAAAGGGCCGCCATTCATGGCCAGGCACCTGTGGCCTGAAGTGGGGTGCTGCCTTCTAAAATCGTGAATGTCACAGGATTTCTCCCAGACAAAAGCTGCCAGCAACTCAGACTCTGGCTGCCCTTGGAGCACCAGATGCCACCTCTGACCTGACCCCAAGACACTGGGGGAATGAGTATTGTTTCCTGTGGAAAAGGGTCACCATTCATGTCCAGGTGCCTGTGGCCTAAAGTGGGCCTGTAGCCACACCAACCCCCCCAGTCCAAATTCCTGGGGCTTCAGGGTGGGAGAGGGAGCGGTGCAGGAACTGCCTCTCCCAGCTTGGAGCACCTGCACTCTCCCCAATCCGACTGGGAGCTCTGGCAGGAGCACCTGGAGACCAGGTAAGAATAGCAATGAGATTGTTTTGGCTGCTGCTAGATGTGGTTTTCTCTTTTCGATATGTTCCTCTGATTGATGTTTTCACAGTAGTTTCCTAGGCTTCATTTAAGGGTAATTCCAAGAATTTTGAAGTAGTTGGAAAAGAGTGAGAAAAAAATGTGAACCTGATCCATTTCTACTAATTACAAACTTCTCCCACAGTACTGTTTTGAGAGAAAGCTGGTTAAAGGATAAAGATGCAGAGGAACAAGGATTGTAAACCCTCCCGGCTCTCTGAGAGAGCAAACCTTCTAGTAATCCCAATAGATCTCTCTGAGACTCTGGGATCATAAGGTTTTCCAGGAAAGCAAAACAAAGACAGATGAGGGAATAGGCTTCTAGTTAATAACGATTTGATGGGTGTAGGAATCATTCTTGTGTGTTTGACACTCCCCTTTTTATTCCTGGAATAATTTTAAAATTATTCATTTAACAAATCATTTAAATTTTGGAACTTGAATTTGAGAGGAAATTATGCAAAATAAATGCATGGAGAGATCATAGAATCATCATGGAATCATGGAATGGTTTGGGATGGAAGTGACCTTAAGGATCACCTCATTCCATCCTCTGCCATTCCATCCACTAGCCCAGGGTGCTCCAAGCCCTGTCCAGCCTGGCCTTGGACACTTCCAGGGATGGAGCAGCCACAGCTTCTCTGGGTAGGCACAAGAGGAAATTTCCTGTAGGAACTGAGGCATTTCCTTTGCTTTGTCCAGCTCCATCAGGGCTTTGGGAGGCAGAGGGTGTGAGAACAGGAGCTTTGCCTGGTGCCTCGGGGGAGTTCCTGATGTCCCAAAACCCAGCAGAGCAAACATCTGTTGTTTCACATCCCGTTGAAAGGAGATGCCAAGCCAGGAACAGGAGTGGATTGCAGAGTAGGGATGGTGCCCAGCAGAGGGGTGACCATCCCGAGGGTCCCACCAGGCTGTCCCTGCTGCCCAGGTTTGGAATGAGCAGGCTGGTGAGCGTCCCTGTCTTTGCTCCGCAGGATGAGGAAGCCAACCCTGCCGAGGAGGAAGATGAGGAGGTGCGGGAGGATGGAGACAGCGGCCACCAAACTCTGGGGAAGGCACAGGTCCAGGTAAGAGACATTGCCTTCCAAAGAGAGGGACTTGTCTGTCCCATTGGAATTTAGGGCATGAGGCCAATGGAGCAAAGGGTTTGATTCCATTCTCTTACTCAGGTTCTCATGTGCCTTAAGAGAGATTTGTGGAAAGGTCATTATCCCTGATGGAATCTCTGAAAAACAGGGGTTGAAGCTTTCAGAAGCGGCCCAAACCTGCCTGCATGTATCCAAATGCAGCCCCCAATCCCTGTTTCTGTGTAGTTGGGATGAGACCACAGCTGCTGTTACTTGCCATCTCACAAGTTGTGTAGCTCAGAGTCTGCAGCCCTGAAAGGCCAGGCTGTGTTTAGAACAGCCTGAAGTAACAGAGAGCTGGAGTCATTTCCTAGCAGGGAACTTGGAAGCTTCATTCCAAGCTTTTGTCCACATTTATTTTCTCTCCCACATGGAGAGACCTAAAGAAGAAGAGGTGGGGTATTCCTAACAAAGGAACATCCAAATTCATCACTGGTAGAGGGCTTAAAATTAAAGTATGAGTGGAGGTGCCTTTAGGACACTTCCAATTCCTTAGTATATGAATGGAATTTAAATGAAGTATCCAAATCCTGACAAGCTTGTATGAACTCCAAAGCCTCGGCAAGTGTTTTACAGCCAGGGAGGGAGACAAGAGTCTGGAGTCTCTCCCCAAAATCTGGCTGCTGGTTTGTTTGACCAGGCATAGGAATAATTGTGTATTCCCTGGGGCTGTCCTTATGGAGAAAGGTTTCTTTATCTCCCCTGGGTTTATTCTGTGTATCTTCAAAATGATGGAAACTGATTTCATGGAAATGCCAGAGGTGCCAAATGCTTTCCCCAGGCAGAGCTCAGAGCCAGCCCTGTGGGAAGGGGTTTAATGCCCGTTTTCCCAATCCCTCGAGGCAGCAGCACTGGAGCACTTGCACCCAAACATTCCTGAGGTGCCAAGTGCTGGCAGGAGGCAAATCCAGGGATTGGACAGTAGGAGCTTGCACTGCTCCTGTAATCTCAGGCCTGGAGCTCTGCTTTAGAAATCCCAGGAGATGCTGCATCACTAAAACCTCGTTTAAAGCTCAGCATTCCTCCTGCTCCCTCCTGGAATTATTGTTGCTCCCTTTGCTGCTCTTCCCTATTATTGCTATTATTGCTATTATTACTAATATTGTAAATTCCCTCTCCATTTCTTCCATAGCCCTTTGCTTCCCAGAGGTGGTGCTTTAGGAAAGCCTCTCCAGCCTAGGAAGGTGCTTTTGGCTCTGGACACATTCCCAGTCCCCGGGAGGAGCAGGACCTGTGCTGTCTCCAGCAGGTGAGGCAGGGGTGCCTTTCCTTCCTTCCCTGCTGCACTTCGGCTTTTCGAGGGCTCTCTGGGGGTCTGAGGGAGAAGTTCTTTGTCACTCCAGGGCAGAATGAGCCCTGATCCCACTAAGTGCAGGAGGAATCATTTTATCCTTGTTTTTGGATACACACTTCGTGTTTCCTCTCTTTTGCTGACACCGTGTGGTGAAGCAGCAGCTCCCAAATTCTCAGTGCTGCTCCCTGGAATAGTTTTCATTTGTAAAACAATGAATTCCCTGCTGGAATTCCAGTCACAGCCCCCCAGATCAATGTGCAGTTTAAGGTCTTAACACCGTGACCTGGACAATTTCCTGTCTCTAGACATGGAAAATAGGGGAAAACCCAGACTGGATTGGAGCCAGAATCCAGAATGGGGAAAGTGAAGCAGCATGCTCAGCACAGGCCAGGGTCGGCACAGGGGATATTCCCCATTGGATGAAATCCGTATGGAACAGATCCTTCTCTTCCTTTGTGCAAAGTCTGATGGCAAAGGATTGAATAACTCGCAAGGGGGATCTGGAATGAAAACGGTTCTGTCAAAATTAGGCAAAGAATGCAATAAGAAAATATGGGCATCCTTTTTATGTATGGAAATAGTAGGGAATAAAAAGCAAGGGCACTTTTATTTGGTGTTACCACATTTTTTGTGGATAAAACCCTCCAGTGAGCAACCAGAAGTGTGAAAGCCACGACCCTTTGACTTCCACAGTGGACCTAATTTCCATTTTCTCCTCTCTTTCAGGACAGGAAAACCCACTTAACTCATCCCATCTTTGCCAAAAGCTTTGGTGTTTGAGCAGCCAAACCCAACGGGCTCCGGCCCCGCTGGCCTGCACTGGAGGGCCCCTGGACCTGCCCACGGTGTGGGGTGAATCCCCAGTTGTCCCCAGAGTGTTGCAAATCCAGAGGGATCTGCCCTGGTTTCGGGCTGTCCTTGCCCTGATCCCTGCAGTGCCCAACGCCTGAGACCCAGAGAGAGCCCTGGCCAAAGGGGCCTTTGGCACCTTGTCAGGAATGTGGCCCCGGGAGCAGCTTGGAGGTGAGAGCTGGGGCTGTGTCTGAGACTGATCCAGGTCAGCTCAGTGTTTACCTGTGGGGGTTTGGCCAGGGTGACAGATGCTGCATTTTTTGCACCCTGAGAGTTTCTATCCCCCCTGGAGATTTCCTGCTGGAATGTGGCAGTGCAGGGAGCAGAATTAAACCTGCACCTCCCCTGGGCATTGCTGGCCTTTGTCTCTCTATTGTGCCGTCAGACTGTGGGAGTTTGCTGCTGTCACTGCCACTGCCACCCCACCTGGGGGCTGCGTGCTCCTGGCAGCCCTTGCCAGCCCCCCACACGAGCTCCAGTGGTGCCTCTGTGCTGTGTTGGGAGTGTTTGGTGGGAATGTGCCTCACCCCTGGGAGTATCCTTTTGTTCCCGAGCGGCTAGACAGAGCTTCTGGGCTTGTCAGCTTCAGAGCTTGGTTGGAAAAGACCCTGAAAGGAAGAATGACAGTGAAGTTTGTCAAAGTGGTGCTGTCTGTGCTTTGTGTTGGAGGTTGTCGTGCATTTGTCCTGCAGGGAATGAATGTCCCCTTCCCAGTTCAGCCCAGAAGGTCCCAAAGGCTCTTCCAGGAATATTTATCCTTTACTTCCCTTTGTGATAACTTAATCTCCTCCCTGCCGCGAGCCATTCCTTGATTTCTCCTGGAGAAAACCTCATGGCAGAGGCACTTTGCAAAGGAGCCCAGCGTTGTGTTTGGAGCAGAGAGTGCTGAGAGCTGCCTGTGCTGCCGCAGCCTGGCAATACCCACCTGGAACAGACTGGGCAGATGGGATTAGATGGAGCAAAATCCCTTCGTGGAAGAGGTTTTCTCCTGTGCAGATCAGCCATGGGACAGGAAGTGAACATTGGAAATCAGCTGCTCTGCCCCGAGAAAGCATCACTCCCATCAGCATGAATGACATGACCTGTGCCCACTGCTCACGATTCACCCAGCCAAAATCAAGAGCAAGGGTTGGTTTGGGTTTGAGAACTTGGAATAACTTTGAAAAAGAAGAAATCACCTTTTTCTTCTTTCTTTCAGATGCTGGAATTGCCTCTGTGGATGTGTGCTGAGCTCTCACTGCAGGGGACTGCCAGGCCTTAGTGGCTGTGAGGTCCTGTTCTCATGGGGGAACTGGAAATAATTGTTAATTGCAGAAATGTTTTCTGGAACTTTTCCCCTTTAGAAAAGTGGGACACACACTTTGTTGCCGTGTGGGACAAGGGCAGAGAGAGTGAGCAGAGGAGCTGCCTCGGGCTGGAGTGGGGCAGGAGAAAGGCATTGTGGGCAAAGGGACCTCCTTGGCATCACCAGGGCACCTGTGGGGAACAGAATGGACACTTTCAGGGCATATGGAGGTGAGGAATGGACAGTTTGGGGCAACATCTGAGTTCCTCTACAAGGAAATAAATAGGGGATATTTTTGAGGGAAAAGCTGAGGTAATGGGTTCACTCACCTTGGCCCAAATTGTGTTTGCACACAAAAGTCAATCCAAAGCCAACCCTGCTCAACCTCTAAATCCCAGGATAAATTCTACAAGCTGCCCATTGAGGGGCTAAAAATACACAAAAATGGAACCAAGAGCATTAAGAAGGTTCCTGGGAATCCCATTATAGTGTTGTCATAGCATTTTTAACAGATCTTTAAGCTTTTTATTACAACAATGCATTTCTCTGTTGGGATTATTCACTCTGTGGGCTGTGAGGTTTATTTGGATTTTTACTCCCTCATGGTGGCCCTGACACTGCTCAGGAGCTGGTAGGAAAAACAGAATCAGACTCCTGGCAGGCACAGGGTGTTTTCCCCCAGAGTGGATCCAGCTGCTGCCCACCAGCCCGGCCAGGAGGGATCTGCTTTGGCTCCTGTCTTCTGCCAGGAAAAGAATGTTTTCAGTTGATTCAGGTGAGATTCCAGCAGCCTCATCTCCTCACACTCCCTGGGCGGCCGATCGGCTCTCCCGCCCCTCCGGCTCTCAGCTCCCGCCCAGCCGGAGCCAACTGTGCGGAGGGGAGTTCGTACCAGCAGGAGCGGAAGGACACGAGCACTCGCACCCTGGGACTTGGATTGTGCCTTTGGGGGATGCTGGTTGCCGGGATTTAGATAATTCCATACATCTGGCTGCTGAAATTTCCCAGCCCAGGGGTTTGGCTGACAGGGCAGCACAAAGATTGTTCTCTGTGTGGTGCCCAGATTTGGGGTTCAGCTGTGCTAGTTCAGATGAATTACAGCTATAGCCCCGAATTCCCTGCTGAGTTCCTGCTGGAATAACCTCACAGTGCCTCATGGAGTGTGGACATTCCCATGCAGAGCTGCCTATTTAACACCAGGTGTGTCAGGAACCAGCAGAGGTTCCAAGGAAGCTCAGTGGGATCAGGACAAGGACAGGTTTATATTCTGTAGAATTTGCTATTTATAACCCTCATCCCCAACCGATGTCCCTGGGGGGCACTTGCGAGAGTTCCCTGGAATTCAGCTGATTTCACCCCCCCCGAGTGGGCTCCAGTCGATATTTCAGAGCAGAAGGCGGTGGCCGGACCCGCTCCCGGCCCGTGGTGAGGCAGCCCCAGTGCCCAGGTGAGGACATCTCTCCCTGCAGAAGCCGGGTTCATTCCAGAGCCTCGGCAGTGGCCTCTGGAAGTCCTTTTCCCTGAGGAAAGGGATGCACATCCCTGCCTTCAGGGCACCTGCAGTGTGACCCACCTGTGAAAGCTTTCCATCAGTTCTGCAGTTCCAGCTGGCTCCCTGAAAAACTCCAAACTTAATCCAAACAAAACTTCATCCAACTCTAACCTTTTATTTTAAGGCATCTCTGAGGGCACTGCTTGGGGTTTAATTTCTGCAAGGGCAATTCCCTTGGCTTTAACACTGCTGATGGATGATGCCCCCAGGCTGGAAGGGAAGGGATTGGGGGTGGCTGGGACAGGCCTGGCGGGTGTGTGGGAGCTCCAGGAGGCCGGCACCGGGAATTGCTGTCTGAGCCCCTCCGCCAACACCGTGTGCCGGCATTCCCAGGTAACGCCAGCTGTTCCTTGGGGTAATTTTGGGGTGTCGGAGGGCTCTGTCTGGGCTGAAGCATCTCTGGGTGCCTGTTCAGAGCAGCCCCTGGCCGAGGAGCCGCGGGCAGCCCTTTATCCGCGTCCATCCGAGTGCTGCCCGGGCATCCCAGTGCCCATCCCCGGGATGTGTGTTCTGCACGCTGCGTGCCACGGGCAGGACGCTGCAGGCACAGCTCCTCCCCTGAAAATTCGAAGGACAAGAGGTGCTGGTTCCCTTCCCGGGGCTCCCGGCCAGCTGGGACACACGGAGGGAACACCAGGGAACATTCTCGGCAGCGAGCGGGAGTCACCGAGGGCTCTGTGCAGCTCTGGCCCAGAAAAGCAGCCCCGGCCTCAGCACCCGCTGTGGTTTTGGGCTGTGAGCGCTCGCCTGCAGGAAACGCCCCTCTGCAGGCGGGACCAGCCCTGACACTCTCCAGAAGAACTTTTGCCATGGACTAAGTGAACCCTCAGGACTTGTCTTGCTCATTTCTCCCTGGAAAGGGACATGGCATGAGCACATTTACAGCTGGTGGGTAAATCTTGGAAAGGGCAGAAATCAGGGTTATGGGAAGAGCTTTGTGCTGTCATGTCAGGTGCCAGCCAGTTCTGCCCTAGAGCCATTCCAGGGGCTGGTGTGTAAAGCAGCGTTAGCATAAAAGGAGGAGCTGTGTTGGCGTAGCAATTCCCTTGCTGGCAGCAGCCATTCCCATTCCAGGCAGGACCTTCCTCATTACCCTGAGATTGGCTCAAGTGCTTGGAGCAGGGTGCTGAGAAGCTCAAGATTCGGAGTTCAATCCCTAGATGGGCCAATCACTTATTATCACTTGACTTGATGATCCTCGTGAGTCTTTCCAACTCAGAATATCCTGTGCTCTGGAAATAAAGAGCTTTCACTGGCTTTTTAAACCCAGAGATTTTTCCATTGGAGAGTGCGAGCCACAGAGAAAGTGGGAGGGAGGAGAGAGAGCATCAAGTCTCACCCGGCGGGTGCCGGCTGAGCGGCCAGAGCAGGACCGAGCCCCGG
>VZRO01005857.1:374401-453023 GCA_013397915.1 Daphoenositta chrysoptera | reverse complement strand
CCTCCTTCCTGCCTTCCAGCGCGCCCGTACCTCTGGTGGGTCTGGTGAACCCCAACTGGGACTTCGCCAACCCTCCCGCGCCCGCGAGCAGCCTCCGCCATCCTCTCCCATCCGGGCGGGTGCCTGGCACTTTTGGTCGCTATCCGGACAGCCAGTGCCACGGCAGTTTGGGATGGTTTTTTTTTTTCATGTCCTTAAACAAAGAAAAGGGAAAGAAAAGGGAGAGGGAGAGGGAGAGGGAGAGGGACAGGGACAGGGACAGGGACAGGGACAGGGACAGGGAAGGTTTGGGAAGGGAAGGTTTTGGAAGGTTTGGGGAGGGAAGGTTTGGGAAGGGAAGGAAAGGGAAGGGAAAAGAAAAGATGTTCTGAAAGTAGGAAACAAGTATTAAAACATCTAATATGTTCAGACTGCTTCAATTTGTCTTAGGTTATTATTATTATTTAAATATTGACATCCATATATTTAGTTCTTGAGTAAGGAGTGCAGTCAAACTGCAGGACTGGGTTCTGATGTGATACAAACTGGCAAATTTTCTTTGAAGTTAAATGAATGATGCTGTTTTGCAGAAAATCAGCAGTTGAAATTGTTTTGTTCAGGCTTGTTGCCTCAAGTTATGCAGATAAACAGTTCATTTTAGATGCTAAAATTTAGATGCTAAAACCAGGGATTTTGGAATCAAATTAAAAGGTAAAAGTGTAGTTACAGATAGCCAGATAAAAAATAGGGTTTAGATTTTGTTAGAAAATAAAAAAAAAAAACAGATATGCAGAAATAGGTAGGCATTTATATGCATTCCACCATGTTTTTATTTTTGTTATCTAGCAACAATTTGCTCTTATCTCTGAGGGTACATGTGAGATTACACCTTGATTGTACAATGGTTGCTGTATTAACTGGAACAGGCACATCTTCCAGTTCCCCTGTAATTCACTGTTACACAAATGCTCCAGAGCATCCTGAGTATAACTGCTCAGAAAAGAAGTATTTCTTTTTATTTATTAATTTCTTGTGTTTCCCTATTTGGAGACTTTTATTTTTGAAAGTCAATATTTTTGTGTGAGCAAGTTTTTTGAAAGGTTGACAGAACATAAATATTTTATTCTTCTTTTATGAATTTGTATTTACTTTCTGAAAACCAAAATTAATATTATTCTTAGAAATTAAAAAAATGTGTTAACAATAATGTGATAAAATGTTAAAAATTAATATGCTAAAAGCCTGGGTTTTTTTTTTCGTTAAGGGGAATCTTTTTCTCTTCTCCTAGCATGTTTCTAACTGCAACAGAAATGTGTTAATATTTGCCAGTTAGATACCACCTTAAGACTCCCCTTAGATATTACCTGTGCCTGAGGATTAGTTCCAATCGATATTTCACATTCTATAAATACACACTATTTTTAGATTTATTTTGCCAGTTTTCTGGCCTGTTATTTTTTCCCCGTCCTTTCCTACTTTTTCCCTGGGAAATGACACACATCTCACAGCAATATTGCCAGCGGAAAGATCGCTCCACTGCCTCCTCCTCCTCTGCTCTCACTGCCTCCCAGACTCACAGCCTTTTGCCTTCTCTTCTTGCAAAGAGCATCCTGAACTCCAGAAACTGAGCTTTCCCTCGTGCCGCCGAGGTCCTGACATTCAATCTGCATAGCTCTTATCTGTCCTGCACAGAAGGAGGGAGGGAGAGATGTGAGAGACTATTTGTTGCACTTCAAAGTCACGTTTCTCTTATGTTTTGTTTTTCTCTCCCCACCCTTCCCCCCTTTTTTTTTTTTCCTTTAATTCTCTTTCCCCCACCCCAAGATAAATAGAGGTAGAAAGGACAAGTGGTTTTGATTAGCATTTAAAATGTTGTCAATTTTTAATGAAAGTGTAACCTCCAACCATCAACTTTGCACAAACTGGAGACAAGGTTGCAAAATGAATGCTAATATCCTTGGCAGGCTTTGGCTGGATTGCCCTTCTGTGAACTTTCCTTGTTGTTAATTTGTTATGTCAGCCCATATTAGCAGTTTTCAGAAGCCCAAACTGGCGAGAGTATCAGCCTTAAGGAGCCAGAGTACATAAGAGTTTGCTGTTACTGATATTATTATTTAGTTACACACAAAGCTTTGAGGTCTGGGTCCTTCAGCACTGTACATCCGGCAGACCTAAATCTTGCCAGATGGTGTTTCCCCAAAGGGGCTTATCATTTAAGTGTAAAATGAGAGACTAGAAGGGAGGCTGGCAAAGGGAGGAGGTGGAGAAGTACGCAGGTGAGATAATTCTACGTGACACGAGTTAGTTACATAAAGAAGAGAGTACCCTTTCTACAGGCACATGTGACTGGCTGCATAAGTGCCTTAGATGTATTTCTAACAAGCCATTGCTGTGCAGAGAGAAAGAAGAATTTGAAAGAAGTGGTGACATGGCTTTGTAGGTATTCATGAAGATGTTCCCTGAGCACAGAGGGAGGAAATTGTAAATACGGTGTGGGAAAATTCGACCAGTGGAGCAGCAAAGGTTGACAGTGCTGGCATTGCACTGAATATTCCATTATACTTGGAATATTCATTTTTTTTTTATTGAGCTCTATGTGAAAAATCACTGGGTAAATTGCCTTTTTTCTGAGTGAATCACCTTTGTACTTGCCTGGAGTCTTTCTAATATATGAAATAGTCAGGCAGCTTCACAGAAAATTCTATTTAAAATGAATTCAACACAAACATTTTGCAATGTATCACAAAATGCATCTTTCCTTTACCCATGGAATTATATCACTTGGCTATTTAATAGTGAGTGGGAGAAGTAAGAACAAATTACTGTATCATTCCATAAAATGAGCTATGAATGGGACTTCAACTCTGTTGAAGATTACTCTGAACACAAAAATGATCGACCTAAATTCTACCTGACCACGCAGTTCATCACTAGGTTGTCATTCTCACCTGTGTGATGTGTCTGTACGTATCTATGTGCATGTCTATGTGTTTATACACAGCCTTTTTTCTATAAATAAATCACCCTTACTCTGTAGAAATGGAGTCAATGGTGTGCAGTACAGTGGCTGCTCCACTGTGCAGATCTCTGCTGCTTGGAGAAGGAGCAGAGAATAATTCTGTATCTAACTGAAAGATGAAAGGCCCAAATCTGCACTCACAGAGGCCCATCTAGGCCTCTGTTTCTTTTTCCTTGCCAAAAAAAATGTTACACCTGCACCAGTTTAAAGCACAGATTACTATAATACAGATCAGATATCAAATGGAAGTAAGAAAATGGGACCATTTTGCACTCTGAATACGTAGCCTGAAATGTTCTCTGTGCAGTGTTTAAAGGACAGAGCTACTCATAGTACCCAACATATGGCTTGTGTATAATCACACACACCCTGGTTATGGATGCCTGTGTACCTGTCTGGATGAAGCATGAATGCATGACAGACTTTCACACAGAAGAGGAGGGGAGAAAAAAAAAATTAAAAATAAAGGTCATGAAATTTGATCATCTCCATATTTAAGGTTACGCTAAGCAGTCTGCAAATAACAAGGTACTTTAATACCCTGCTTGCACTTTAGTCTCATTTAATATAAACCTATGAAAGATTATTCCTGAAGTCATTATCTTTAACTGTTGAGAGCATAGATCATGCCTAAGTGACTGAAGTGCCAGGAGAACTCTCAATGGGATACTGCTGAAGATCTGATATATGTCTTTTGGTCTCCATCGGAGTCAAATGACGTGCAGAAGAAGAGCAATGATAACTTTGAAGAATGGGATGTGTCCTACAGGCAGCCGGGATCACGAGCCTACGGCAAGCTCGGGATGGCTGAACGCTGCCGTGTAAAAGGCTGCTGATTTCAGAATGGTGTTAATGGAACGCTACAGGTGACTTGTTCTACCCATTAATCCTGTTTGCTCTGCAGATTGTCTTCAGGGGTGGGGGCTGAACTGCATCCTCATGCTTTGGACTGGGAGCAGAGACCAGAATGACCATAAAGGGTTGCTCGTTTTGTCATGGTCCTGTTTGAGTGGAAATTCCCTGAGATAGCTGATATGTAGGAAAAAGAATCCAGACAAAACTGTCCAAAGTGACTGAAATCTGGAGAGTAGAAAACTCACTAGCAACAGTACAGAAAATTCAGATTTGAATGATAGGAGTTAGAAAGTCTGTAAGTTTCACAGTAAGAATGTAAAGAAAAAGGGTGCTTATGAATTTGAAAGGGAGGTCTAACAAAATTAAGAGATACTGACTGCATAATTAGAGCTCTGAGAATGCCTGTACTTCACACACAGAGAATCATGGCATAGGGTATGTAGTATTGTTCACCTGGGTCAAAGACAAAGTTTGGCATCATTTCCAGGAACACCTTGTGGACAACCTACATCCTTTACTGTGGTGAAGCAAATGACAGGAAACATCCATAGGTGTTTATCTCAGCAGATTAGGTTACACCAGAGACACTCAGAGGTGCCTGACAAGAACAGTTTCCTCCAGATTCTTTGAAAGATATGAAACAAAACAAAATGAAATTGAGCATATGTATTATTCACAAGTTTGTTAAAGAATGAATTATTTTCTTGACCCTTTACTCCAGCTGTAATAACTGCAAAAGATATTGAAGACCTCAGGTTCTGAATTCTATGCTTGCCTCTGCCGAGAGTTGCAACATAATTTAAAATGGTCACAACACTCAGTTTATCAGTTTGATTATCCCCAAAATACTTATAATGACACTTAGATTCTTCAAGAAGTCTTGTGAATTGAAGCCTGGAAAGGTCTTTGAGGTCTGGAAATGTAATATGCTGTCTCAATCCTACATATCATCATTCAATTGCAGTTATTTTGCTTCCTGTATGCTCCTCTGCCAGCATTTTTCTGACTTCGTGCGTTGTTTGAGGGTTTTGTTTTTTTGGGTTTTTTTGGGGGGGGGTGGTTTGCTGGGAGCTCTTTTTGTTTGGTTGTTGCTTGGTTGGTTGTTTAAATGAACATATGAGGGTCACTTATATGTCCTCTAGTCACTCTTGGTTAGGGACTGTTGAAATATTAGATGAAATATTCTCTGAAGATATTGCTCTTTTTTTTTTTTTTTTTTCACGTGAATTATACATAAAATGGCCCTCGTTGTTGTAAACTTTTCTATCTCACTATTTGTTGTATGCATCAAATGAGCAAACCCTTCTTCTTTGGAAGAGAAAACAATGGCTGACCAAGCCTCACCCTCTCTTGCACTGCCTGTTAGTAAAATGTACGATAAATAGAATCATGGAATATCAGGTTGGAGGGGACTTGAAAGATCATTTGGGCCAAACTTTCTTGGCAAAACATGTCCTAGAGAAGACGCCCTACCTCCCTGTCCAACTGAATCCTAAAAGAGTCCGATGCTACAGAATCCATTGCTTCCCTGGGGAAATGATTTCAGTGGCTGATTGTTCTCATTGCAAAAAGCTTCCCTTTCGTGTCCAGTTGGAATTTCTCCAGAATCAGTTGTACTCATTACCACTTATATTTTCCATGTGACTCCTTGCAAAATGGAGTCTCCATCTTCTCTGCAGCCACCCTGTAAACACTGGAACATGGTGATAAGGTCTTCCCTAAGCCTTCTTTTCCCAAATGTTTGAACAAACCCTGCTCTCTCAGCTTTTCCTCGGGTGAAAGGCCACCCAGCTCTGTGTTCACCTTCGTCACCCTTCTCTGGGTCCCCTCCAGTCTGTCCACATCCTTTTTGTGTGATGGAGACTGAAACTGAACACAGTATTTCAGGGGTGGCCTGACAAGCACTGAATACTGTGGGACAATGACCTCTTTAAGGCTGTTGGTGGTGCAGCTCAGCATCCTGACAGCTTTCCTTTCTGCTGCAGCACACTGCTCACTCTTACTTCTATTGTTCACCAGGACCTTCAGTCCCCTTCCCACAGAGCTGCTTCCCAGCCTGGGAGATCCCAGTTTGTGCTACACTCAGGGATTACGTCTTCCCATGTGCAAGTCCATGTCAAATTTCCTAAGGCTCCTGTTAGCCCCCTCTTCCAGCCTGGCCAGGCCATCCTGCAGGGTGGCTCTGCCTTTCCAAGTGTCGGCTTCCCTTCTCAGTGTGGTGTCATTGGCAAACTTCACCAGGGTACCCTTGATCCTGCTCTTTCACATCACCTGTGAAGCTACTGAACAGTGTTGGGCCCAATATTGATCCCTGGGGGGCCCCATTTGAGACAGGTTCCCACTCTGAAAAGGAGCTGTTTACCACCACCAGCCTCTCTGCCAGCTCCCCACCCAACACGCTGGTCCCTTGTCTAGACCAACACACCCGTTTATCCAGGAGGAATTCACAAGAAACCACATGGAGAGCCTTGGAGAAACCCCAGCACACAATGTCCACTGCTTGCCCCACATCGTCTGAGCAGGTTATTTTGTCTGAGCAGGCTATCAGGTTTGTCAAGCACGATTCTCAGTTTCTCTGGAATTACAAATTTGCTCGCTGAGACACAGGATTAAGAACACAGAATCCCAGGGCATACTCCCCACTCAGTTATTTTCTTGCTGTGCATAGTCCAACAAATCACTTAATCTCTTTATACTTGATTTTAGCCATCTCTAATTATTATTATTAAAGAGGTATTAAAAATATCCGGAGTTGCTGATCCTGGTGAGAGTCCTGTTGTTTTGGGTAGTGTACAAAGATTTGGTGAGTGACTTCCTGAGGAGTTTGCTGTTAAGAAACATGCCAAGGCAATGCCCAGGAGAGGGATGCTGTAATGCTTTTAAGCTGTTCCGAGATCTTTAAATGCATCAGATTCTCTATAGATACAAAGCATTAATTTCACACTAGAATGTATGTGCATAACAATAGATCCAGCATATCACATTGTTCATAAAACAGACACGCACACATACACACACACTTCATCCTCCCCATGTTTTCTGAACATATTTCTACAATTGCATATAAATTTTCCCCTTGTTCTGTAATGATATGACAGTAAATGAATTACCATAAATAAACCAGACACAGGGATTGGTGCATAAAGTTGTCCTAGCTTCATACAAGATCTGACCTTGGAACAAAGAATATTATACATCCGTGATGATTCTATCTGCTGTTGATGAATCACAACTCCTGCTTATGTTTAATCACTGCTGACAGTAACAGCTGACAGCTAGTTAGGAAGAAAAAAGTCCTCAGCAACTAAATTCTTTTCTACAGAAGAAAATAAAACTCTTTATATATGACTGGTTTTGCATACAGACAGAGTGATTGGAACGATGATATGCAGATTTTTATATACTGAATAAATGCTTTGCCTGCTTTCTCCCTTTAAATATAGCTGCATTTTTTTACTCATTTTCACTTTTCATTATGATTTCAGTACTGTCTTTGGAGATTTTTTGGTTAGCTATGTCATCATTTTTGCTCAAGCAAAACAATTTAAATTTATTTGCAAAATATAATGAAAGAATGCTATTTTACTATTGTATATGAAGAAAATGGGGAATTTTTAGGGATCGTTTTCTTTTCAGATCCAATTAACTATATTGTTGATGGACAGTTTTCAGAGTTGATGGAAGGAAGCTGTTAATATCAAACACTATTTTGTGTCTGACTTTTTTAATCATTATGTACTTGTGCATCAATTTACTTCCATTACTGGCACATGAAAATCAGTGGGACTAGAGGACTGTCGACTTTTTTTTGTGTGAGCAACAACTATGACAATTGGCTCTGTATTGTGAGACTGCATCTCTCAGCTGCAGAATTAAATTTTTCATGTCCAAGCTTTCTTTACCTGTGCATTGTTTATTTGATGAGGGTAGTTATTAACTTACTGGCTTTACCATTTACAATATGGGGATAAAAAAACCAAAAAACAAAACTGCCGGATTTTTCATTACAAAAGGATTTATAAAGAAGCAAAGGATAGATGGTGTATCTCTCAGTTAGTTCATTTCTAGCAGTGAGGTGACAGAACCTGGTCTGTCCTGCAGAATATGGGGCTGAATAATGAAGTCAGTGTGTGGTTGAACTCCTTAATGCCCCTGGGAATCCCAGTATGACTGTTCACCTGGATTTTTCTTTTTTTTTTTTTTTTCCTCATGTGCAAGACAGACTGCAACTCTCCAAAAATCACATTCATTGAAGAAAAGTCACACAGGCAGCAGCCTATTCCTCTTTTCTCCATGCATTTTTTGTCCCTAAATACACTGGTGGAAGGGTTGAGTTCCATGCTTCCATCACACATTTGAGGGGCCCTTGGAGCAGAGCTGCCATAAATACAGCCAGGGCAGTCTGGAAAGGGCTGGGAGTTCTCTACATGGGTGGCCATGCATCCATAAATGATTATTATTCTGGTAGAAGAAATAATAAAGGACTCTCCAGCAAAATTCAGTAATACAAGTGTTTTTGAAAAGAATTGACAAAGCTGTGCAGGTGCACAGGGGAAGTCCAAGAGGAAACAAACTTTTTTTGTGGATGTTTAGAAGACACAGTGAAGCAGTAATACTTATTTCATTTCTGTGCTTAGTCCTATATGGTTGATTAAAAAAAGAGAAAAAAAGCTTAAAATGAGCTCCTAGTAATGATTTTTAAATTAAATTATTAACTTTCGAAGAAGAAACATGGGAAGTTTTGTGATCATATTGCATAAACTGACACATGGAAAAGATTATAACAGGAGACATCCCTTTATTAAAGATGGTAAACTACATCAATATCCTTAAAACTGTAAGCTGCATAAAAAAGAGAAGAAAAAGCTTAAAATACAGAAAAATACATTTTCATTCATTTAAAACTTGGGAATAATTTTGTATTGGATCAATTTAAGCTAAATTTATTTTTCAACATGGTCCTTAAATTGGAAGTAGTTGGTGAAATTCAATGGCTTTCTCTATGAAGACAAAGAAAATTGCCTAAAATTACCTGAAGTCTGCTAACCTGGAAACCATTCTATTTTCTGTTAATGAACATATAATCAGCAAGCTTGAGTTGCAATTTTTTGTTGTTGTTGTTTTGGTAGGTTTATGGTGTTAGTTTTGTAGTCTTTCATGTATCTGTTAAGCTACAAATGAATAAAATCCTACAGAGTTGGAATCATTTTTGGCCAGCTTACTTCAAGGTGTTTTTGTTGGTTATTTTGTATTTTTTTCTAATATCATATATATATTCTGAATCTGGTGAACTTTCTTGTCCAGGTGTTCCAGACAGGTATATCAACAAGCTTGACTGACAAGGGACACTTAATTCAATCTTGTTGGATGTAAGCTTTCCTTACCAGGAATTATAAAATGGACATCTCAAAATGGGCACAGTATAATGAAGATACCATGGATGGATGTATGTGTGGGGTTGTAACAAAGTTCTTCTTTGATATTAGACATGGAAAGAACATTTGCAGTTGTTATCAAGAAATCCAGACTACTGGGGGAAGTACCTGAACTGATTGTGTGCTTAGGATAACAAGAGTAATACAGATAAGCTGATAACCATGGTCCATTTGATTTCTTAAGTAAAATGCAAGGTGGATATGGGTACTAACAGAAAAGGTCAAAATAGAATTTTATTTTCTTTTTTACCCAATTATTTATTAGAACTTACCTCCATCTTCTGCCACCTCTGGAGCCAGGTTATTATATAACTTTACCCTGAGCAGTGTTTGTACATCTGGACATTGGAACATGCCTACCACTGGTTTCTGATGAAGGTCAATTATACCTCACAATGAGAGTAACAGCACTGAAGGGAATTCAATTTGTTTTATATTTGCATACAGGTTATTCATAGGAAATATATCCAAACATAAATATTAATCCATTTTGTACTTCTAACTAGTTAAATAGTTAGTTAAATAAAATGGAAAGGAGACAGGCAAGGGAAGGAAGGGAGGACAGAAGGAAGGGAGAGAGAGAAAGAGAGGGAGAGAGAGAGAAAGAGAGCAAGGGAGAAAGAAAGAGAAAGAGAGAGAGAGAGAAGGAAAGAGAGAGAGAAAGAAAGAAAGAAAGAAAGAAAAAGAAAGAACAAATTATTCAATTATTCCTGGGAGACTTTAAAGCAAGGCTGAGTCTCTGTGCTTTATTTCTCTGTTAATTATTTCTCAAAATTTTACCCAAAATGATATCCTGAAAAAATTATTCTTATTAATGTTCTCTTCATTTCTGCAGGGGGCATAAAAATAACTGATGAGTATGAGAATATAAACCGTATGGTTAGTGAGGCAGAGGTGATAATTAGAACATGCTGTACTACGCAGTAAACAAAGCTATTATGAACGATAGAGTTCTTTATTGAGTATTTAAAAGGGGGATGGAAATAATATACTTTCCCCTGACTGGCTTAAAAGCTCTGTCTGTAACTCCCATGAAAAATAATAAAAAGAAAGAAGCAGGAGATTTGGAGTTAATCACTCAAAGTGTTGGTTTCCAGTTAAGAACAACTGCAAATATTATCAATACTTATTTGATTCCACACTAATTTATGTATAGCATATTATTTGTTTCTCATTAGTCATAGGTTTGGACAGGATAAATCATGTCACAATTGCAAATACAGGTTGTAGAAGAAAAATACTACAGATTTATTTTGCCTGTAGGATTATCTGATTGTCGTTTTACAAGTTTTCTGTTTTCAGTGTCAAAGACATACTTTCTAAAGGCAAGTCAAGTTCATTGTGAGCAAGGAGTAAATCCAATGCAGAATTTAATCTTTCAAGGTTTTAAGGCCACAAAATTCTTCCCCCCTGATTGTGAAGGCTACATGGTTATTGGATATTGAGGTTACTACCACCAAAAGCTATGTCCAGTGTAGCTGCATTGCAATACCTTAGCATGGCTTTTATGTCTTTAGAAGGGTGCAATTATAAAATACTTCATTTGATATCAAAGAGCTCATTCTGAACTAAAAGTATATGATAAAAAAAGTAGCCATGGGGCTCCGCAACACCTTGAAATATGCCTCAGATTGAAACGTGACCAATATAAAACCAAAGCAACCGCCAGACAAAACACAACCAACCAAAAAGGTAATATCCTAAATTACATATACTTGTCTTACCTGTTTGAGGTCTACTCCTTTTTTTTTTTATTTTAAATTTTCTTATTTTTTTTAAAATATAGAAAAGTTGTATTTGCAAAAACATGAGTAAAGATGGATAAAGGCCAGTCAGCATGAACTTAAAAGTCAAGCTGACCTTACTGTTATAATAGCAGAGATGAATTTTGTTTGGACCAAACACAGAGGATGAGTGCAAACACACTACTGTGCTACGCCTGCTCTGCAACAGAAAACTTTGACCTTCTGGAGCCATGGTTTGAGAAAGGAAACACTGGTGCTTTCCAGACACCTATACCTGCTAGTGATACGTGCACCACCTTGTTTCTTCCTGCTTCGAGAGTGGATGCATGGATTCTGCATCCTATATACAGCTGAGCATCTCTTTACATGTCACTAAGGGGAATGCAGATGAGAAGTACAAAACTCCACACAAGGAATATTTCTCTCCCATCATTTCCAGGAAGCTTTGGTTTTCAAGAAAACATAAAAAAACCCACAAACTAAGAGATATGTTTCTACCTTGTAGTGCATAGTTAAACTAAAAACCTTAAAATTTTTACTACAGGTACATTACATCTGGTGTCTTTATTAGTATTCAGCTAAATGTTATAAACCAGTGAAGAAGTATTTTGAGCAGTATTCCCAGAAGAATCTTTCATTTTTAATGTCTTCACTTTTTCCATTATGTTCCCATTAGCTATTTCCTTTAGCCTTTCTTCTATTTTTTTTTTTTTTCCCCATCTCTCAGGGTTTCCTTTGTGACTGTGTACTAAATAACCTGGCATAAGCAGACCCATGGCAGCCGTAAGATGAAGAGAACTACCCTAAAATTATTACACAGATTTCTGAACAAAAGTGACCACTTGAAGTAGAGTGGAAGATGGAATTTCTGAAAGTCTAAGGGACTTTCCTTAGGGTTACAGGGGACTTCTACTCTTCACTCAGGATTTAGAGCCACAACCCACTCCTAAAAGTATGTTCTTCATAAATGAAAGGTCAGTGAAATAGACACATGCCTGCAGAGAAGCTCTAAGAAGATCAAAAGACTGGGAGACTCAAATTTGCTTCCTTCCTGCTACAAGGATTCAAGCCAATCTTATAAAGAACAAGTAAGCTTAAACACCAGAACTGTGGAGTTCTTTGAGGGGGAAAAAACTCACTCAGAAGACCAGACTTTAAATAAAGGAAGAAAAAGATCTGGCTTCAATCACCTCTTCATGATCTTAACCACTTTTTCTAAAGGCCATTTCATATGAAATACTGGTGGCTGCTGTATAAATGACCTTCATGGCTTTAAAAGAACATTCCCATAAAATACTCAGCCCACAAATTCCTGATAGAGTCTCAGTGTGTTCTTGAAACATGTCCATAAGAGTGACCTGCCAGCATTTCGTGGTGGGAAGCAATGTTTTCTTTTAGAAGACAGCAGTGGGAGGAGAAGAACAGTTTTACCTCTTTGTCTCAGGGCCTTGAATTCATGTGCCTTCTTTCCTGGGAGATAATTCTAACTATTGTGTTATTGAGTATCCTTGGGTACATATTCTTTGAGTTTCTTTCTTGAAGTTATTCCACTTTGCAAGATAAAATGAAATATTCATCAAGCCAGACAGAAAGAATGAATAAGCAAGATTCTTTTGTCTGTTGGGTTGGGTAGTCATGTGGGAGATGAACACATGGGTTCTGGTCCCTGCTCCAATAAATACTTAATACATATCAATGTATAACTCTGGGAGCAAGTCCTTCACACAAGACAGGCAGAGACATGCATGTTTTGTGAATCTCAGGAGGATTTAAACATAAAATAGATATCTCACTCTGTCAAGACCAGAGTTCTTGGCATGCTCACAGCAGAACTTTAGATAACAAGGGAACTTCTCGGTCTGAAATACTCATGAGTCTGCAGTGCAGCCGCATTGAAAATCTGGAATTTAAAAATGAGAACCTTGGATTTTAGTGGACTTAATTCTAAGTGTTTTCATTTTTCTACTGTTTTTACTGAATTTATTTCCTCATAAGGCATAAAAGTTCGTGTTAGATTGAGAAGAACTTGCAGGTATTGGAAAAATCTGGTAGAATGCACAGCCACCTTCCCTACTTAAGTGTCCAAAGCATGTAAGGAAGAGCAATAACATAACCATATAATAACAAGCAATTTTCCCTGTTCCACTGCCTGGGAAGAAGTCTCCATTACAGCCAGAGATGGAACCTGCCCACACAGCTGAATGTCCAGGGCTTTGCTGTTGTAGCCACAGCCACGTACACGTGAGATGATGGCCAATTGCCTCTCTGTTTGCAAGAGATATTTAATGGTTTTGCAACCTAACATCACAGAAGGTCAGCAGGGAGATGGATGGTGATAAACTAACAAGCAAAATTGTTCTAACAAAGCATCTGTGAGCAACTGCTTGATCAAAATGACAGACATCAATCAGAATAATAACTTCAAATATGAGATTTTCAATTAGGGAGGGAACATAAATAAATGCGTCTGGAAAATAAGCATAAGGGATTTGGGAAGGAGACAGCACATACATAACAAAAGAAAGAGAGAGAGGCAGCAGGAAGAGAAACGGACTGATATACACAAAGATATGTGCACAGAAGCAGACTTACAAACAGGTCTGCTGGGAGACACACACATAAACAGAAGTATTACAAATATTGTCTCTGGCTTGCGCACAGGAAATTCTTGCTGGAGTTTTGCAAAGATCTTAAACTGCACTTTGCATTTAAAGGTAAAAATTAAAAAAAAAAAAAAAAATACATTTTCTGCTATATACTCCCTTCCCTTCCAAAATTTTCTCTAACACAAAGCTGTTTGTAGGACACATTTGGCACTGGTAAGACTCCACCTTGAATATGGTTTTCAATTTTGGGCCCCTCATGACAAGGAAGACATGGAGGTGCTGGAGCATATCAAGAGAAGGCTAATGGAGCAGGGAGAAGCTCTGGAGCACCAGTCCAATGAGGAGTGGCTGAGGGAGCTGGGAAAGGGGCTCAGGCTGGAGAAAAGGAGGCTCAGGGGGGATCTTCTGGGTCTCTACAACTCCCTGAAAGAAGGGTACTGCCAGGTGGGGGTCAGGCTCTGCTCTGGGGGAACAAGGGACAAGACAAGATGACATAGCCTCAAGCTGTGCCAGAGCATGTTCAGGTTGGATTATAAGGAGTTTTTTTTTCACTGAGAGAGTGGACAGGCTCTGGAACAGGCTACCCATGGATGTATTGGAATCATCGTCCCCAGAAGTATTCAAAAAACAAGTAAATGCAGCACTTGAGAATATTGTTTAATGGTAAATTCATGATGCTGGGTTAATGCCTGGACTTGACCTTAGAGTTCCTTTCCTCTCTTAATGATTCCATGATTCTATATGCTCACCAAAAGTGTAATCACAGCAATGATCATGTTCAGACTGAGTGCCTCTTTTGTCATTTCCTTACCTCTGAGGTTGTCATTTGCTTTAGTGCAAAATGCAGCCTGATCGAAATGACAACATTTTACTTCCACTTTGCACAGGATGATGGGCAATGAGGCCTCAAGTTGCATACCTAAAAGGAAGAAAAAAGAGAGCACCTCCACCTCAGGAAAATCTTGATGTGCAGATTATTGAAGGGTGCAGGATATGCCAGGGAAGTTATTGTATGTACAGATTTGGTCCTTGTACTCCCATCAGAGCTAATGCTATTGGGCTGGATACTAAGACAGATGAAGTTTTGTTTTAGAATGTCATGTTCACTCTAATGCTTCCATTAAAAAACTTTACACTTGTGTGAGCCTCAAGAATGGTGGTGAATAAGACACGGCCTCCTCAAAACCTCTCTACTATGACCTTGTTTTGTATGGTTTCATAAGTTTCCAAAAGCTGAGTGTTCTTTTGAAATGTACCAATATATTTAGGGATGATTATAAAAGAGGTGAAATTTAAAAGCCTGGAAAAGAATACAGAAGAAAATTAGGTTCTAGTTCCTGTTAAAAAAAAAGAAAAAAAAAACAACAAAAAAAAACTAACCAGACAAAAACACCCAAAACAAAATAAGCCCCTCAAAAACTCACAGAAGGACTCATTTAACAAGCTTCCTTGTATGATTCAAGCCCTGATTTTTCATGCTGTAGCAGTAGCATAATTAAAGTATCATTGTGCAGAGGTGGGTGGGAAGGGAAAGGATGAGTGCTATCTATTGTCAGGTTTTCAGAGAGATGTAAGATTTCATTGTGAAAGTGATACTTACTTCAGAAACAGCAAGGTTGGTGTCCTGATTCAGGCAAGGACACTCATTACTAGCAATGTCTTAAGACAAAGATACATGAAACTTTTAACAGGTGAAGCGAAGAAGGAATTCCTCTGCGTCTCCTTCAGGGTTTGAATAGACTTTAATTTACAAAAGAAATTCTGACAGAGGTAAATTTAGACCACATATGTGCTACAGGTGACTCTTCACAGCAAAATTTTGTCAGAAACATCACTGAATACCAGTGCAATAATTAAAGGATTTGGAAAACTAAAATGTTTTGTTACAGGCCATCTGCAAAGTGAAGTGGACTGAAAAGAAGTGGTGAAAATGACTATATCTTCTCTTTGCATTTTATCTTATGTCTTCTAAACACCCATTTCTGCAGAAGACATTCTGAAGATTTAGAAGACTGAATAGAAACAAATCCAAATCCAAGAATAAGGGAACTTGGAGAGTCCAGAGGAAGTAAAGATACAAGGTCTGGCAGATGAGAAATATATCCAGGAAAACAAAAAAAAGAGAGAAAGAAAAGGCAAGGCCTGTCAGCAGGACACTGCAAAAAAGCATTGGAATAAAAGCAGTAAGTCATTAACAGCTGCTGATAATGAAAGAGGGCAGATTTAGATTATCATAATCTGATACTGGAAGAGGGGGGTTTAGATTAGATACTTGGAAGAAATTCTTTACTCTGAGGGTGGTGAGGCCCTGGAACAGGCTGCCCAGAGAAGCTGTGGCTGCCCCATCCCTGGAAGTGTCCAAGGCCAGGTTGGATGGGGCTTGGAGCAACCTGGGATAGTGGAAGGTGTCCCTGCCCATGGAGCAATGATCTTTAAGGTCCCTCCTCAACCCAAACCCTTCTGTGATTTTATGATCTGTTGAAGGCCAGCTCTATGAAATGAGTTGCTGTTGGTCAATCATGCAGGGGACAGGTTCACATCCAGTCAGTGAAACCACCAGAAACACGTGTGACCAGATAAGCAAACCCAGACTGTACCACACAAACTAACAGATTTCAGATGTATAACATATGTCACTTATGTATCACTTATGTGTCACTTATTGTCACAATGGCCCACAGTCCTTACAAGGAAGCCAAATGCAGCATCTATGACCAGATTTATGCATTTTGTTGTCATTGACACATATCGTGTTGAGTAAATCTCCCATCTTTAAGAATAATGGACCTAATTTTGTCCTTGGTCATTTTTGTGGGTGCCCCTGACAGGTCAAGGAAAATATTTGGCCCACCATTTTGACTTATCTAGGTTCAGCTCTGTTTGTGATTGTGGTTTTACTTTCTCTGTAGTGGGGTGCTCACCCTGTTTTATGCTAATTATCTGTCAAAATGTCTCTCAGCTCCAGAATTTGGTTTCCCCTTGAGCAACTCCCAAGTTTATTAGTTTGACCTTATCAAGCTTCTTTTAAGGCAGTTCTCAACGTCAGTCCAAAGTTACAACTGCCCTTCATTCTTATTTTCACAATTACAGCTCTACCCAACTCCTCACTGTTAACCCTGAAGACTGAGTTTCTTACTTAAAGCATCTCTCAAGATCCTAGGCACTTGTGGTATAGAAGGATAAATGTGGGAAATCAGGGCTTCTCTCTCACACACTTTACTCTTGGTTTCCTTCTGTCACTTACCTCAGTCAGGCATAGTAACAAGTGTTTCCCCCAAAATATGGACTGGTGAATCTCAGAAGGAGAGCAATCAGCAGCCTGCACAAGCACCCACCTTTTGGGGTTTTTTTGTTTTGTTTTGATTTGTTTGAAAGCATTTTCCAAACCCCTATTTTGTTCTAGCTGTAGCAACAGGTTTTCTTGCAGCAGAAACTGTAGATTAAAGGGCAATTTCATGAATCCCAAAACCTCACCTCAGTTCTTTGATAATTCTATTTACATATGTGTATGTATGGACACAAAGTCACACACATATAAGAGATATAGCACTGTTGATGAAATGTTTTATCTTCAAATGGTCATACTACTTTGGCTTGTCACCTCCTTCACATTATCTGTATTAAAAAAATAGAAGTTTAATTAAATCGTCATGCACTTTAGTTGCACAAAACTTACTTGAGTGACATCCTCTACTTCGAAAGAATGATCTGGATCTTCTGAATCATTACTGACAGCATGGAAATCTCTGCTTTTGTACACATTTGCTAGCCAAGCCAGGAACTTTCATCATGCCCTTAGATTTTTTTCACAGTCCTGCTGTACTCTGTTTTAAGGAGACCTTCTTCCTGTCCCTTTACTTCTTGTTGCATAACACTGTGCTTTTCTAAGTTAGAGTGATCATTTCAAATAGTTTGTTTTTGTAACTTATCCTGAAAGCATCTCAGAAGTTCCCTTTCATTGCATGTCTTCAGAAATCTAGACATATAAATTAAAGAACCCATTTCTGTATTCTCGAAGAAAGTTTCCCTGTTAGTCAGCATTAGCCAAGCAATGCAGATTTATTCCTTTTCATCTCTCCTCATGACTCATTGCCTACAACTCCTTGATCATTTTGTTTACTTTGCTCTGAAATGTATCAAATTTTGTACATCTTACATAGCTGTTTCTTTCTTTCTGTCCTCCATAACAATCTATAAAGAGGAAGGACAACACTTTTACCTTCTCATACACTACTTTTATGTCTGTATTTTTGAGCTGTTTCTTCATCCTCCTTGGTCCCTTCCATCAAATTACTCCAATCTGCTTCAATGCTGTTCCCCTTCTGTTCAATCATATCTATCCCTTAATTTTCCTTCAAAAGCAAAATAATACCTACTACCAATGCTGCTGTGACATTAAACTGTAGACAAAAGGTTTCCAAATTTTCCTACAGAAAAATTTGGTCCCAGGCACCTAAAAATCAGCAGTAGACAGCAGTGAGCAAGAAGTTTTCTGTTTTCTTCTGGGGTTTAGCTTGTTAGTCTACATTTATGGTGATGGATACAAACTCCAGTGAGCTGGGATTTTCAAAGGCTAATGACATGTCATATTTAGCAACCGAACTATGGCAGAATTTTCTAGACTGTGAATTCATTCATTAAAACAGAGGTGAAAGTTCACGTTTTATGTGATAGTATTATAGCTCCTCCTTAATAAATGTATAATTAGATAACTATAGGAAGATTGTATATACAGCAGATACTAATCCATTTAATATGTTGACTGTCTATACTTAATTATGATAATCTCAATGTGCTGTTAAATAGACAAGCAGGACAAAAGCCTCCCTTAGAGATTTGTCAGTAGTATTTTAGGAGCTGATATAGTTTACCTATAATCCTCCACTAACTCATTAAAGTCTGGGCAAAAGACTTCTTTTCTTTCTGTTTTCTGTTCTAATCAGTCCTTATTTCCCATTTTTACTTCACGTATCTACAAGTTTCTCCAGGACACAAAAAGAACTTTAATTATTGACATAATTGAGTGATTTTCATACCTGTCCAGGGCTGAAGAGGTCTCTGAATTTGATGGGGAGTGCTAAAACAACGGCTTGTGTCTTCACCTTCTTAGGTTCTATGAAAGTATCAAGAGGAAAAAACAAAATAACAAATAAAAGTCAAAAAGAATGGTTAGCAACCCATAGGAGACCCATTACAATTCATAAATGAGGGTTACACACTCAATCTCTTTCTCTTTTTATGTATGAAGTGAAATAGATAGAACTCCCACACATTTTTTCCTCCAGCCACTTTGAATATTGTTCACTCTTGTTGTCAGCTTTGCCAGTGATAAAAGGTTTATTCCACATATTCCCAGGCGATGGTAGAGCAAAAAGTATACCTAATGTGGCTGTCCAACGCATTGACATTCATATTTAGTCTCTAAAGTCAAGTCATTTCAGAGGAAAGGGGAGTACAATTTGCTATGTAATGCACTGAGACAATCCTATATCTCTGACTGTGTTTCATGACAGATCTTATAAAAGATCGTAAATTACTATCTGTTGAAATATATGAATTTAATGGATTCCATTAATGCACACACCTGCACATAAAAGATTTTGCAAGCCAGAAGATATGATCAGTCAAACAGCTTTAATAGTTATTAATTATAGTTGCTCACTATTTATTCCTCACCGACATAGAAATGTTAAGGTATTTTAATACCTATGCTCTTGGATGGCATGCATAAAACAGGGAAACAGCCCTTTTCTTCTGTGTAATCAATAGGCCTGTTACCCAATGCTTTAAACTCCCTGTTAGACATTTTCTGAGGCAGGACCCTTATTTTTCTCCATATGCTTCAGAAAAATGCAGACAGATTTCTGCACAAAGCTATCTGCTCTTCTGCTTCTGAGTCATTTCGGCTGAATCCAGAAATCTTCAGTTTAGATTGAACTTTGTAAAAGATTGCAGTATTTGTTTCAGTATTTATTGCAAGTCATAGAATCACAGAATGGTTAGGGCTGAAAGGAACTTTTGGAGATCAATTTGTCCAATCTTAAGGCAGGTCAACTGAGAGCTGGTTCCACAGGATCGTGTCCATTTGGGTTTTTAATATCTCCAGAGAAAGCAGATTCTTCCACAGAAGAATCTCTCTGGACAGCCTGTTCCAGTACCCTATCACCCTCACAGTAAAGAAGTTCTTCACACTCAGGTGGGATTTTTGGGTTTTCAGTTTGTTCCCATCTCCCCTTTTCCTGAAACCTGGCCCCATCCTTTAGAGACCCCCCCCCCGTTCAGAAATTTACACTCCCTCATGAGGTCCCCTCTCAGCTGTCTCTCATTGAGGCTCTTCAGCCTTTCCTCGCAGAGAGATGCTGTGGATCCTTCATCATCTCTCTCTTAGACCCACTCCAGGAGTTCCTTTGCTTTGTTGATCTAGGGAGCCCAGGGCTGGGCACAGCTCTGCAGGTGAGACTTACCAGTGCAGCCTGAAGAGGCAAAATCACCTCCCTTGGCCTCACTCAAATACAGCCCAGGATCCCATTGACCTGCTTGGCCCCCAGGGCACACTGCTGGCTTGAGGACAGCTGATTGTCCACCAGAACACCCACTAGTCCTTCACCACAGAGCTGCTTTCCAGCAGGTCACCCCCAGCCCACGCTGGTGACCAGAGTTGTTCCTCCCCAGTTACAGGACCTGCACTTGCCTTCGCAGAGTTTCATTACATTCTTCTCTCTCCAGGTCTCCACCCAGTCCAGGTCTTGATGTCAAAGTCACGTGAGATGCTTTAAAGTAAATTTGTGTTGGTTTTGCCTCATCAAATGACTTGTTCTGCTCCTAAAACCTTAAAAAAAAAAATGAAAGCTTCAAAATTCAGGTGTTGAAATTAATAAAAGAACCTAAGTAGTACACAGGGTTGAAACCAAATGAAATAGACTAATGGAGATAGACTAAAAATTTACAAACCTGAGGCATTGCCACAACAGTGCCAAATTAAATTAAAAATGTATCAAAAAATGCAGGACAAAGAGTCCTATCAGCCAAACAGGGATGTACTGTATAACATCCCAGTGACTCCGGCCTCTGGAGTTTGAAATGAACACTATGAAGCAAATGAGCAAACTCATGCAGTCATCTGAGAAAGATTAAAGTATGCTCCCACCTCATGTTCCGTGATTACCTGTAACAAAACCAAACAGGACCTCACTGAGAGACAGTGCAGTTGCAGTGACAGCACGTTGGCTCTTGGAAGAAGGGGATACACCCTTGAGTTCCAAGTTTGTTTTCTAACCTGTAAAAGAGATTATTTCCATGTAGTTTTTCATTTTAAAGGGCTTTGAAATATATCGGTGTAAAAAGAAACTCTTAGTAATTGCAGAACATGGAGTTTCTCAGCCCCTTTGATAATCTCTGATGCTTCATTTTACTGAATTTTCCATATTATATATGAAAACGCAAATATAAGGCAAAGAAAAAAAATTAAGCTTTAAGTAAAAATCCTTTTAATTTGTTCAAAACGCACAGTGATCCAAATTAATGAAAAAATGAAGAATATTACATATTACATGCATACCTGGCAAAACCAGACAGAGATCATTAGATCAGCATACCAGTTACTCTCCTGTTTTCCACCTCTTACCTGAGACTGTATATGAAGTAACAACCTCCACCTCCCAAGAACATAAAACTACTATGTGTTACAGCTGGTGCTAAAGCGTGAATGAAAGCAATTGTTGAAATTATTATCCTAAATAACGTTTGTCATTTGTACTGTCTCCTTTCATCCAAAATCTAGTTATACATTGCTGAGTTTTGCTTGTGGTTCATTCTTTTGCTGGATCTCTTTGTATGGGCTTTTTTACCTGTATCTTTTCCAAATAAATAGAAGTTGAGTATATTGTTGGACATATATATATTTCCCCACAATCTACTACTTATTAGTTGTTATCATAGTTATGGGCTTTTTACTCTTTTATTCCACTATCTTAAAGCATGTCAATATATGCATTTAATCGCTGACCCACATGGCATGCAGTGAAGCCAATGGCCTCAATGCTGGCTGTCACCAAGTTTGAGCTTTTGACCTGTACCTTAGATGCTGAGCACCCACAACACTCAATTTGTCTATGAATTATCGCTCAGGCCTTCTGAAACTAGGGAATAAATAGACATTGCTGAACACAGTCAAAATGGGCATTTCCAAGATTAGAAATCACTTGGAAAATTCAAGCACCATTGTGCTGGTCAGCCTGAATTACTAACTTGTCAAAGGGCAAGGAGGTGGAAAGAAAGGGATCTTTTAACTTCAGGAATTGCACTCATGACACCTGACCGTTGAGAATGTGAGCTGTGGACAGCAGCAATGGTGATAAAAGAAACACTTGCTCCTTACTTGTGATTAGGATCCCTAACCAAAAATAAATTAATTTTTTTAAGTTGTTGGTGATGTAAGAGTAATACTTTTTACTTTATTTTTAAGAGTACTGAACTTTAAACAAGTACCTGCATGGCCTCTGTTAGGAAGCCTCTGAGTGTCTGGGCCTTTCAAAACTTTAAGAAGAGACTGATACAAAAACTTTAATAACATCAAGTCACAAAAAGTACCTGAGTAGATGTCTCAAAGGCCATTGTTAGAGCTAAAGTTAGCTATTCTGCAGCACTGCTATTCACTCTATGTCCTTGCTTCATAATGGTTGGTATAAAATGCTCCTTTCATTTGGAGTGAAGAGAATTTTTAACTCAGGCAAATACTGTTCCCTGATGGAAAAGATAGGGTTTGCCCTACATTATTATATCTTATGTTATGTTGTGTTTCGTTATGTTAGATCACATTATTCCATGTTAAGTTTTAAGGTTTTTGTGCTGTGTTTTCTTTCTGAAATCTTGGTAGAATTTGGTGTTCTAGTCCAAAAGACTTCTTGAGACGTACTTGAAATGGAATTACATTTCAGTTAAATCAGATATATTTATATCTAAGTATAGCCTTTCACACTTTTCTGAATGTCATTCTGGATCTGTGACATTATTTCCTGACAATAGGAATGGTTCAGAAACTGAGCTGTGTATCTCATTAATACTGAGAGGTGGCAACATTGCCTAAAAGTACTGCTTCTTTTGTCTGTTTTGGAGATAAATTGGTTCTGTCATTCTAGAGCGAGACTTTCCACATTGTTATCCAGTCTGGGAAGAATCATCCATCAGATCATGGAAGACTCTGTTGCAAGGAGAAACCAGGATGCTGAGGAGATCTGGCAGAATGGCAGTATTTGTATGATGTTCTAGCACAAACTACAAGATTAGGCTTTTCAATGAAAATCTAAATGGCTATGCATGGTGAGATTGTTCTTTTGAAAAAATCAACAATGAAACAGATTATCAGTAGGGTCAAAAACACTCTCAGAAGAAATTATCTCATTGCAAAATTTGCTCTTCCTGATTTTTCCACCTTAACACTTTCATTTCAAGTTGTCATTAGCAGCATGTTTCTCCATTCTCCAGTAACAAATTTCAAAAAATCTACTCATCTTTTAATCACAAAATTAGTCCAATTCTTTTAAAAGGAAGAAAAAGTGGTGCTGATTCTCAGCATAAACTGACATAGTCTCATTAAATGTAATTAATCTACTCCAATTATCGTTATCTGAAGTTCAAGACCTCCAATTGAAATAATGTTTTCATTGATCTATTAAATGAAAAAAAGAAAACGTCTGTCTATGTGTCCAGCTCTGTAGCTATCTGCATAACGCTCTCCTTACACAAAGTTTTTTCATTAAATATCTGGTCAAAGGCTGTTGCATTTCTTAAAAAAAAATTAATCCCCATGAATCCAGCCCATTTTTAGACAACACTGGAAACGAACATATCTGTTCACCATGGAGGGTTGGGGGAGGAGGGTGTGCAGGGAAGACAAAAAAGAAACCCAAGTCAGTATTTTATGTCCAAGTCTTTGTAACAATAGACTTTACTTTCGGATCTGCTTGTGGGCAGTACAAGGCTAAGAGTGATGAAAAACAAAAAAAAAAAAAAAAAAAGAGTGGGAAAATATTCCTTTACTCTCAAAGTATCTCTATTCACTTAGCTTAATTTAGAAAGGAGAAAGTTTTTCATGGTAATTCAGAAACATTGCTGAAGTTATTGTTATCAATTTTCTTCTGGGGAGTAGGGAGGAGAAAGGGAGGGTAGAGAAACACTGAACAAAACTCTGATGTTTGAAACAGGCAGTGGCATATGCAAATACTGCCAACTGAACAAGCACAGCATTGTGCGAAGAATCAGCACAAAAATTCTATTTCATCTAAATCCCACATACATCCTTAAATTAGTTAAGAAAGCACATCACTTATAGATTAGCACCTCCCCCCCCCCAACTATCCTTACTTACTGTGCTGATAAATGCTTTAATAGATTTGCTAAGATTAGAGTAGGATGGCAGACTGTACTGGCTGCAGTCTGAGGTTGCTTCGGAGTTTGGCTACATAAATTATGCATAATGTCAGGATTTTACACACATCACTGGAAATTTCCTTGTTTTCCACATTTAGACAAGAACCCAGGGATATCCAACAAAAGGTTTATGTTACTGTTACCAATATCGCTGGAATAAATTAGTGCACTGAAGAAAAAAGTCCATAGTTTGTGTCAGGACATGGCCCTGGAATGTAACCAGCCCTAGATGTCAGGAGGGTCGGATCAGATGCCCTCCAGAGATACCTGCCAATCTCAACCTTTCAATGATCTGTGAAAACTCAACTCAAACTGCCTTTTCTGAACTCTTTCAAGTTGTTATTTTTGTCTTGTGCTGAAACTTGGAAGGATAGTGGCCCTTCTGGGAAGACGTTTTTGCTTTTACATATTTACATATTTATTTACTGTAAAGTAAGCTGGTTTTCAATGTGTGCCATCAGCAGGTGTGTTGGAAAAGCCCTCTTTTTGTTTGTAGAGCGATGAAGACAACCAGTCTTTAACAGTTTATTTTCAGTGGGAAAAAGTTTATGACATTAGATTTCTATTTCATAATGCTCAGATTTATGATGGGCAGTAAAATCATACAGTGAGTCTTAATGTAAGTGTTATTTAATGACACCAGAGTTACCAGGCCTCATGTTATTACGATATTCACAAAACTAACATTGCAGCTCTCAGCCTTGCTAGAAAATGTAGTGAAAACCAAGTTGTAGGATTTTGTAAGACACTGATGTACATGTATTTTTCTATAGATAGGTAAAAATAGCATGGAAACTGTATCAATAGAATAAAACATTCTACCTGAAGTGGCAGTTGCAACCCTTCAGCTGAAGGATGGCCAGGGTATTTCTACCCAAATTAAGATAATGGAAAGTAAAGTCATTAGACTCCTTTCTGAACACATATAAAGGAGAGAAAAAAGCTTCCGTTTCAATTCCAACATGATGCATGTAGAAGGTTTTATAAAGTACATGTTTATATGCATTTATTTCAACATGAGATTTGAATTAAAAACAAGTCTTAAGCCCTAAAGCTGCACAAAATCCTGGTTTCTCCCAATTTCAATTGCAATTAGCTGCTCATATATTTATATGGTGCTCTTTAGAAGTATTTATCTGTTATATACTGATTGCTCCTCTAGCACTAAGAGAGGCTTGTCTGGTCCAGAAATCAATGCAAAAAATTCAGTAGTGGTGTGCTCAAGAGCTTCTGAATCCTTATCGTAACATATGCCAGGAAATTCATGCAAATACTGGATTTCTATGCCCAGATCTGGTCACTGCATGTGTCAAATGGATAGAGTGAAGTACCTACCTGGATCAGATCATATTATACACTCTCCAAGGCTTGGACTATATATATATTTTTCGTCTTGCACAATACTGAGCAGATGGAACTTGATTGTCAAAAGCCCTCAGCAGCCAATATGCTGAGTACTTTGTAAAGCCTTTCCTGTGGCTGAAAAGGGGAAAAAAGAGTAAAGAGAGTATTTTACTGCCTCAATTACAGTCCACTCTTAATGAGCTCCCATCTAGACAATCCTCTGTCCAGACTTTTAAAGGGGGAAAAAAAAAAAAAAAAAAAAAAGCAACACTTTTGTTTCTTTCTGGTTTATAAGATGTGTCAATAGCCCAGTTAGGCATCATTTCTTCTTATGGGTAATTTATATAAATGAAAATATAAAAATAGACATAGATGTCTATGTCAAAGCATGTGTATTTGTGTGTGCTTGTGTGTGTACATATTCCATCTGTGTATATTTTTAAATATGCAAACAGAATCCTTTTTACTCTCTCAGTAGAAGTTGTTATAGTCTCCCATAGCAACAACTCACAGATAAAGATTCTCACATCAAACCAAATTGTACATCGAGGACACTGCTGACTATTATGCCAACATTATAGGTCTGATTTAAATCCACAGAATTACAGAGTTTCCCAATGCAAGTCTAAGCTCAGCTCACCAGGCTACGATACAGCCCCGCATATGGCAAATATCATGTCTTCTTTTTGACATAGAGAAATGAGTTACAGAGTGAATGGCAGCTTTTATGCCAAATTTCCTAACTTTTGTGTGTTTAAATCTTCCCCCAAATGTTAATATTACGGAAACTACTGTTTTGATGTTGGAGGAGACATCCAGTCCTTCTGGATGCTGTTACACTCTGCTTCTCTCGGTTTGGGGGAATTTCTTCTCCCGAACGGTCAGTTCAATTGAACAGCATAAAATAGAAAGACACTTCCTTCTGGCAGGACAGGTGGAAATTTTATGCTCCAGGACTGTTCAGTAATGATCTTTGGCTGCATTCATAAACACAGACGCAGCAGCTAGCTATTAATGTAGAGTCATGCAACATGGAAAATATAATTCATGACTCTCCGCCCTTTCACACACACTCTTCATTAGCAGAAACTCTTCAATATTGTCAACACTGCACAGCACATGGTTTCTACCTCAACTTTAAGCCCTAAGAAGAAATGTGGTTAAAACCATTTTTCCTCTTCTGAAACAAGAAGACACAAGGAATCACAATTTTCAACACTGAAGTTCATAGCCAATCTGGGTGAAGATACAATTTCACTTCAGTAATATTTGTTTTTTGATTTGCTTTTCTCAATCTCGCAGTTCACACTTTTGTGGTAGAATTGCACTCCATTCTAGGATGCCATCTTTGTTGTTGTTGTTGTTGTTTTTGTTTGTTTTTTTTTTCTTTTTTGTAATTGCAATGTTCATTTCCAATGTTTGTTTTTTGTTTTGTCCCTTTGTTGTTATTGCGTCTGTTTGTTGTTGTTGCTTTCAAAAGTTGAATGAATAATTTAGAACTGTGAAGTGCATTGATGGTTTAGTTCTTTGTTGGGACTGAGATATTAGAAAGGACATGTACAAATAAAGTAACATAACCTTTTCTGCTTTCAAAATCTCTCAGAAACACGTAAAATATTTTCTCAGTAACAGTCAAGAAATACATTCAAGAACAAACAAAACCCCAAGATTTTTATTTTCCTTCATTAAAACAGTTAAATAATTGACCCTAAACTGCTTAATTTTCATTTGAATAAAAATTCAAAGTTAGAATCATATGAATCATATGAAAAAAATAATATTGAAATGTCCCTCATCATACCTTATATTTCTTAAAATGTAAAAGTCAATAAGTTAATTGAAGCAGAAAGTTTAAGGAGACAATAGATTTCTCATACGCATTTTAATGTATGTACACAAATTGTTTCCTGCTACAATCACTCCAGGGGGTTTAACTCTTCCCAAAAAAACATTTACCCTCCAAAAAATATCTTGAAAATTACTTTCTTAAAAAAACAAACAAACAAAAAAAAACAACAAAACTGAAAAACCAGAAATAACTACCCATGGGACCTTGATAATATGTTTATACTTGAGTATTTTCTTTTCAGCTACAATTACATTATAGTTGCATAGTAATTATACAAATTAATTCCTTTACTTCTTATTCAAATTTGGTATTTCTAAAATAAAAAAAATCATTTATTGCACTTGAGGTTTTTGACATTCAGAATGTAAACTTGATCTTAACTTTTGACAAAGTTTTAGTCACTCAGATCCAGGAAATGGAGGTTAAAAACCTTACTGTATTCATCTTATTCCTCCACAGCTGGAATTCCAAACTTAGTGTTTTAATCTCTAAAGTCGTTGTCTCGGTTTACTCCTGCGTGGGATGTTGATGGATTTGGATTTTTAGGACTACGTCCAATCTGATTTCCTCATCCAAGTCAAATGGTCCTTCTGTGCTCCTGTCCCTGTCACTGACTGAAACAGGGGGTCGCTGTTTTTCCTACACCTGAACCCTTTCTCTAAAATAGTGATGTTTTGCTCCAGACTGAATCCTGAGAGCAAAGCCAGGCCGTGCAAAGAGTTGTCCATGGAATATAATGTGGATCAAATTGACCTGTCCATCTGACACAGATGATGCATTGCGTGGCCTTGGGTGAATCATTTTCTGTGTCTGTTCTTTCTCTCCTGTAAAACAGGAATAATGATACTTCCACACTTCCATTGTAAAGACATAATATAAAAATAGGTAAGCAGGTCACACACAGGTTCAGTGTCTCGTCTCTCACAGTGGCAGTAGCAGGTCTGGATAGATGAGGAGAACAAGACAACCAGTAATATCTCCCTTTGCTATCCCTCCTCAGGTTCTGGCAGGATGGAAGACAAAATCCTTATAATTTCCAGACACAAATTTTGAATCTATATTATTTTTCTTAACATTTTTAATGAACTTTTCCTTGGTTCTGCAAGTGAATTTACTTGAAAGCAATTTAACTCATTTGCAGTTTTGGCTATGTTTTGTGGCAGTAAGTCCCACAATTGGATTACCTGGTCTGATAAAGCATGACTTAGTATAGCAAAACAAAACAATTGCCTTTTGCTTGCCTTAACCTGCATGCCTAATAGATAAAAAGAGTGAGAACTGTTGAATAAATGACAAATATTAGCAAAGCCTTATATTAAATTAAAATATCAGTCTATACCTTTGCTAATGCCTTTTTTTTTTTAAAATAATATTAACTGGCATATCAAAAATATATATGAAATACGCATGATTCAAAGAATATATTTGCATCAGAATTTAGGAGGGGTAAATTAACAGATCTTTCTACTTTTCTTCATGTATCGTATACTATATTATGTTATATTATTTTACAAATTTAAAGAGTTTTCCTTCACATCGAGGAAATGTTCAATCAGAAATTAATTTTTAATTAATTAAGCACTTTTTCTTGCCCAGACTGTGCAGTGGTCAAAACTTGTCTATGAAGTCACTTTGGAGGGGCATGGAAGCAACATAGGATGTACCACATCTCCAAGCTTCTGCATTGCCAGGATTCTCAAGGCAGCTGATTCTTGCTTTGCAGACAGTTTACAGCAGTGCACTTCTGTTTCAGTAATTCAGTAATAATAAATCAGTAGCAATTGAAGACATGGACAATAAAAGTTATTAAATTAAAAAATATTTTTAAAAAAATCTTCCTTGTTATTTAAATAGGCTTAAGCTGGGATCAGGACCAGGCTGGTGGCTTTGGCCTGAGTCCTGCAGTGTAATGCAGAGCAGAAGTCTCTTGCACATCTCTAGCATACCTGAGATACCAGGGACAGCTCAGGGGGCAAGGTGCTCTTCAGAAGCTTCTCTTTGTTGCAGAGGGTGTGAACTGGTTTTGGCAGTTGGTTCTGAATGACCCTTACATCTTCCCACTTTTGTTTCATGTGCCTCTCTCTAGAAATCATCCAAACTAACTCTGGGGCCTCAGGAGAAAAATATTGGATCTGTCCCTCTAGTTCACTACCACTCTCTATTTCCTCTTCCTTTCCTACATCCTCTCTCACCCTGTTCCAAGGGAAGATCTGCTAGCAAAGAAAATAGATTATTAGGTATTTAATCTATGTGACACATTATCCTATTTTTCAAAAGACAATTTTTAAGATAAGTAACTGAAATAATTTCGTGCTCTCAACTTATTCACACGACAATTCAGTTATGCCTCTCTCTTCCTCATAAAGACCCCTAGTATTTCAGTCTATTGCTGTTTTTGTTACTGTCTTTATAACTTACTAGCACTTTCAAGACCCAAATTCTGTGTAGTTATGCCTGACTTTCCTAGGACCTCACACCTTCCTGCCCTTGCTCCTCTGCTGGGCCATTCAGTAGAGACCAGAGGTTGTGGTCACTTCCCACACTCACAAAGGGGTGTATCTTCCCTGTCTTTGAGGTCAAACATTTAGATCCCTAAATATCACTGAATCAAACTGTCCTTTTGGTGGCATGTTCAAGAGGAGATTCATTTAATCATAGGAGAGGACTGAGAAAGGGCAAATAATGAGGTTGGACTCCATGATCCTTGCAGGACCCTTCCAGCTGAGGATATTCTATGGTTCCAGTCTAAGATTTGCCCTATGAAGGTGTCAGTAGAATCCCCACTTTCATCTTTCATGGCATTCATCCAGTTCGGTAAGCCTCACATTCCTGACTTCTGAGGAAATCAGTAGTATTTAGATGGCTGAAAAGCTGTAAACCAGTGGTTCTTCATGGATGTGTGCAGCTCACAGCAAAGTGGGGTCCTCATTTCTAGGGAGTGCTGTGACCCCAGTAGGAACAGGGTTCTTTGCATGGACAGAAGCCATTCCTGAACTGCTTTCAGCAAGGCTCATGATGATCTTAATTTTTTTTTTTCGTACTTATTCTCAAGTCCAGCAAAAAGAAAAAGACTATAGGGCCACCTCAAGATGTGCCCCAGCTCTTTGCAGCATTTATTTTCATTTTAATTTCATTTCCAGTACAAGATAGCAAGCCTGCTTAAAGATTAAATATACATACATATAGTCATTTAGGTTTAACTCAACAATTCCATGACTACACTGCTTATAGAGAACAAGCAAAATTTTCCTTCATGGGCCTCAACAAGACAAGGTAGGAATATCTTACATTAGTGAGAGTTGATTGGGGTTTTTTTCGTGTTATCTGTTGTTTGTTTGCTCATGAACAGCCTAAGTAGCAGCTGTTTAGCCTTCCTCTTCATTACCAATAAAACAAACAATAAACCTGGTCTTCCAGCCACTGGAAATTGACATTTCAAAGGATTTTTAAGCATCTTGACAGCTGGCTAGTCTGACATCATGACACAAGTAGTTTGAGAAACAAGTGCATAATTTGTGTATAATTTGACTTCAAATCCTGACCTATCCAACAGTCACCTACTTCAGTCATATGAAAAAAAGAAAAAAAAAAGATAATTGCTATTAGTAATTGAGGTGGCAATTAGGTCTGTTATTTCATGAGTTCTTAAATTATTGTTATTTAAAATTATTTCTGTTTCAAAAGCCAAATTAGAGTCATAAGCTCTTTTATTAAAGGAAATTTCTCGTAAAATGAAGAAGTTATACATTTTGTTGCAGAACTAATAGAATAAAGTATTTTCATCTTATTAAAATTTTTGATTTCATTTTAAATAGCTTTTTACTGAACAGTCTGATTTAGATTAAAAAAAAAAAAAAAGCAAATTGCATCCAAATGGTCTTGTTTCTGACCCATTCCAAGCCTCAATTTTGTTCCTCTCATGTCTTTAACTAATCTCAGGTGGAATCTGTAAACATTTACACGGTTAGAAAAAACAACTATAAAGTTAAGTACTGCTTCAGGATTTTTAACCTCAATCAGCACACAAAAGTATTGGACTAAGCTTTGTATATGAACCACAACATGTACGTGAACAGAGCAAAAGCTCAGAACCTTTGAATTTTGCCCTTTGATGTTTAATTCTATCTAAAATAGAGGATACAGTATGCCCTGTGCTGAGGAAAATAGGGACTTTTTTCAGAGGAAACAAGAAATAATCCACAGACTTTTTCACTAATGAATCTGATGCCTGCTCTAAAAAGTTAATGAAAAGTCTCTCCATTGAATTCCACGGGCTTTGGAGCAAACCCCAGATAAGCTGTTCAGCGAGAGCAAGTAAAATAAATTGGGAAAAGGTTCTTTGCTTTATGAAGTCATTTTAAGGGAGGTAATGGAACAGCTGTTGCATAGATAAAGCACACATGTCCCTCCAGAAATGCAGTTGGGCAGAGCCTTGCTGCACAGCACGACTCGTGGGCATCGCCCAGGAGCTCCTCTGGCTGAACAGACCACGAGCCCGAGCGCTGACCTCGCAACGACTCCCCAAATCCCTCTGGCCCCTTAAAGGGAAAAACAGCTTCATTAGTGCCTCACATAAACAGCCAGAACATAAACACAACATGCTCCATTAAAATGGTCAAATTAAGCGAGTGGAGAACCTTTCTTATATCCTGTCAGCTTTATTGGTTTCATTTTGGATTTTGTTTTCCTTTTTTTTTCCCCTTCCTGGTTTTGGTTTGCACGCTTTCATTTGCAGGGCATGCAAGTGGATACTTGGAATTAACTTTATTTTATGAAGCTTGTTGCAGCTGTGTTTTAAGGACTTTTTTTCTTTCTCCTGTCTGAATTTTAAAATGAACATTTGCAAACTAAAATTGGTGCATCAGAGAGCACATGTAAATTATTGGTGGTCTTGAAGGGTTATGGCGAGAGAACCGTTTCTGTGTTATCTGCTTGAAAAAATTCTCCCTCTCCATTGATTTCACTGCGCAAAACATGGTGAAAAATACAGTATATCATTTAGTTTCCTTCTAGCACTTTAGAGTTTGTCATCCAAGTGTTTGGATGTATTTCAGGTAAAACATTATGACCATGGCATGATCCTTCTTAGATCTAGTGGTGCTCTGAACATTTGGCAACTTTCTGTTTTGTTGTTGGTTACATAAGAAGTTTCTATTTACATGTTTATTTGTGTGTGTACAGACACAGAGTGATAAAGTCTGTAAGGGTAAAAAACAGAAAAGGGAGACGCTATTGTTGATGACCACACATCTATTGCTTAGCTAAACTTTCTTTTTTTATCTTTCTTTCATGTCTTATTTTTTTTTTAATTTTCTTTATTAATTTCTACTGTGTCTTTACTGCAGTTTTTGTCCTTTCCACTTTTGACGAAGAATTTCAGAGGTATTCACAAATAAAAATCACCAGAACAGTTTATTCTTTTTAAACTGTAAGTTCTTCTACTTTGAGCTTCACAGCTTTTTTCATACTTGTTGGAATTATCTCCTCACCACCTTTTTTAAAACCAAAATGCATTTTTTAACTCTCTTGTCCCACTCACTCATACTCCATTGAAAAATATTTCTGTTTCTTTCTCTTCTTTGTTTCTTTGTTGCCTCTTTATTCTTTGATGTGTAAACTTTTTGGAAAGCTGCTTTCAACCTATTATAAAGGGAAATGATTTTCTCTTTTAAAAAATAATATTTTATTTTTAAGATTTTTCCTTTATGTAGAATTTAAGTTAGAGAATGGGTAGAAAAACAAAATAAACACATTGATTGATCTGAGTTAATTATCATTTTAATTTAGTCATTATACTCCTTTTTTCTTATTTAAAGGGGGGAAAAGTCAAGGTATAGAATACTTGTAAGAAAGGAAAGGAAACATTTCTGACAGTCATAATAATAGTAATAGTAATTACAATAACAATAACAAAACCAACAACAATAACAGTATTAAATGCGTTAAAAACTTTATTTAAGAACTCTTTATTGAAAATTCCTAAAAGGTTAAACATTTAACCTGCAAATAAAATGTGTTATCTAACACAATGCAGTTATGCTACGAGGATTTATCTTCATATAACATCTAACTTAAAAAATAATTACAGAGCACTTCCTATTAAAAAGTTATATTCATTCTTATCCAAAGTTTATCAATAAATTAAGCTGAATATATATTATGGTCCATTAACTGAAAAGGAATGAGCTTTGCTGTTTCTGCTCTTGTCATTAAAACACCTTCCTTTCAATGCATGGAAAAGTTCTGTGCAGAACTAAAATAATTCTTGCATTGAAACATGATGTGAGAGAAAGGCAGGAAATCAAAGTATGGCCAGCATCACCTCGGGTGTGATCCCTGCCTGTTTACAGTGGGACACAGCTTTCTCTGAAGAACTTGTCTGAAAGAGGGAGGAGTGACCTCGCTGTGGCTGTGATGGGGTGAGGACAGCAGTGGGCAAGGGCAGGGCCACAGCTCTAATCCCTATGGAATGCTGTCGTGCCTTTGGGACATGGGGCCCCACAACCTCCCTCTCTCCAGAGTTTGCTGGATGAGCAGTTGTTTGGACAGCCATGTCCAGAGAGAAGAGGTCAATGGTTTAATGTGCGGATGGAGGTCCATGAAAAGAGGTGCTCCTTTGGGCTCTCTGCTGGGACCAGAATTGTTTGATGTCTCCATTAATGCCCTAGGCAAAGGGATTGAGAGCACCCTCAGCAAGTTTACAGATGAAACCAAGCTGAGTGGTGCTGTTGATACACCTGAAGGTCGGGATGTGATCCAGGGGTACCTGGACAAGCTGGAGAAGTTGTCCATAGGTATCTCATGAGGTTTAACAAGATCAAGCACAAGGTGCTGTACCTGAGTCAGGGCATGAATCCAGGCTGAGTGATGAGCAGCCCTGCCCAGCAGGACTTGGGGGTGCTGGGGGTGAGAGGCTGGACCTGCCCCGGCCATGGACTCACAGCCCAGAGAGCCAAACGTGTCCTGGGCTGCACCCAGAGCCCCGTGGGCAGCAGGGGAGGGAGGGGATTCTGCCCCTCTGCTCTGCTCTGCTGAGACCCCCCTGGAGCCCTGCATCAGCCCTGGGGTCCCTGCACAGGAAGGACAGGGACCTGCTGGAGCAGCTCCAGAGGAAACCGCAGAAACGATTGGAAGGCTGGAGCACCTCTCCTACAAGGAGAGGCTGAGAGTTGGTTTTGTTCAGCTTGAAGAAGAGGCTTTGGGGAGAGCTTACAACTGCCCTTCAGCGCTGAAAGGAGTCCTTAAAGCAAGATGGAGACAAATTTTTAGTATGGTCTGTTGCAAGAGGGCAAAGAATAAAGACTTTAAAATAAAAAAGAGTGTAAATTCAGATGAGAGACTTTTATGCTGAGGATGGTGAGGTGCTGGAACAGGTTACCCAGAAAGCTGATGGATACCCCATCCCTGGAAACATTCAAGGTTGCTCTGAGCACCCTGGTCTAGTTGAAGCTGGCCTGGCTTATTGCAGGGAGGGCTGGACTGGATGACCTTTAAAGATCCCTGCCAACCCAAACTATTCTATGATTCTATGTTTCTTAAACAGGCAGTCTGAGAAAACCCAGCCTTTCGTACAGATATGAAAAGCGACATGTTGGCAAAGAGAAAATGGCACACCTATGGACACAGTTCTCTCTTCTGACTGTTTTTTTCTGTGTCGTCTGGTGTTCTCATAGAAATACTAATTTATTGTAATTTTAGAGACCTCAGTGAAGCACCTGAAAGAAGAGGATAATTGCTGTAGGTACCTGTCTAAAATTGTGTTTCTGTTATTAGTGCTAGAGAGAACTGTATCATTCTCCTGAGAAAAGGAAAATGGTTAAGGACCTCATGTTAGTAACAAAATTTAGCTAAAATCAGTCTGGGCCTTTCTCAAACCATGTCAATAAATCACGATTAAGCAAATGTGCACTTTTAAGAGAGATGATGAAAATATGCATGCTGTTCATCGAATCTGGTTTTGTCTCCATGGCAATTTTATAGGGTATGAAATCTCTGCATAGTTGTAATCTGTTATATAGAGAGCCGAGTGAGATTATACATAGTGATTTCCCTATACTTCATTTTTGCCTTTGCAAATAAGGTGTTCTTAATGTGTGTTGCAGAAGGTCTTCCATCCCTGTTGTGATTGATGGCTAGCAAACTGCTGGGGACAATTCCATTTGGTGGGTAAAAAAACACTATCTCGTTTATCTTTATATCATATCTGTTGCAAATTAAACTAAAAACATAGAGTTTGCACACTAAAATTGTTACACTGCGGAGCAATGTGCCTATAAAACAGCATGTTAACAAGCATGACATGATAAATGAAATGCAATAAAATTCTGTAATTTCAGATTCTCCCAGAGGCAGATGACTAGGCTATCACCTGTTGAGCTTTTCTGGGTGACAGCATAACAGTATCTCCAAGAAAGTACTGGCTGGCCTGTTTTTACAAGAAGTGAGTGGCTACTAGTGCACATTCAGTTAACTTCACACATGCTGCATCTGAGATAAGATTCGTAATTCAAGCAACAAAATACAGAGGCAAAAAATACTTTGCTTGCTGGATTACTGGTACTCCTAAACTGGAATGTCCTGTTTTCTTCAGTAGATGGCAGCAGTACTGATGCATGATAAAAGCTGGATTCCAAAAGCATTTTGTAAAATAAAGCTGCTTCTTTTTGCTTTTCTTCCCAACCCCCCCCCNCACCATCATAAATGATCATAACACCTGATCCTCTACTAGTGTGATATTAAACCTTATCCCCAGCTTCAATAGTGAAGTGATTCACAGGTGTGCAACCTTGTCTAAAAACAAACAAACCAAACCAAAACTAAAAAAATGAATCAAAAACTCAAGGAAAGTGAACCAAAAAATCCCAACTATCTTACTGATCAAAGTTGCTTTATTTTTATGTGCCAGTAAACATTTATTAGCATTAGCCCTCTAACCATACATGTAGATATATTTTTCCTCATAAGGTGTCCCATGGCACTACCCAAAAGGTTTTTCACCAACATTATGACTCTCTTCAGGAAGATATCAGTAGAGTACAGGATTGGGAATGGGAAAGAAGCAAAGAGTGTCTCAAGGATTTATTTGTCTTTCATAAAATGTGTCTATTTCGTACCACACAACTGAACACTATTTTAATTCAAATGTGCATATTTCAGCTGACTATTTTTAAAGTATCAGAAATATTAAAATAGTCCCTTTATGGTCCCTGAGTTTTTATTTCTGAAGGAGGGGTAGACAAAAAGAGAAGGACACTTGGAAGGGAATCATAAAACTGAAGTCTTAGGTGCAAGAAATCTGGTTTGAAATTCCTGTACCTGGTTCAGCCTGGCAAAAGGTATCTGCTTCCCTTTCTGTGAGTGCTCTAGCCCCAGGGCTATGAGAATACTGTTGTGTATTCAATCTGGCCCAGTAAATATTTCATTACTTATACATAGAGGTTGAATGCAGGGACTGCATCATGCACCTTGGATTGCAGGTGAAAAGCAAAGGGAGGGTCCCCACATGAAAAGCCTGAAAATTAGAACCTTCAATATATAACTTCTGTATTCCCTAAAAATATCCTGAGGCACTCAGAGTCTTGTGAATGTAAAATTTCTGCCCTTTACACTCATCACAAGAAATAGGATAGTAGATCTCTAAACCGAAAATTCCATGCTTCTCGGGGGAAAGCAAAGACAAAAATGAACAAGAGAAAACATTTACCAATTTGATGGACAAATTACCTGCTGCTTTTCTTTTTTATTATTTAAAGTATTCTCTGCTAATATTTACTTATATGGTGGACTTGTGGCTCTGTGAGATGAAGAATTTCCTGGGTGATGAAAAACAACTATTACTCTATTCTAACAAAGCTCAGATGTGTATGATGAGAAAAGGTAAATAGTTCAGAGGTTTAAATGCCGTGGCATACCTTGAATACTACTGAAAATGTTCCTGAAATTTGTACTTGAGTTTTTTACCTCTGCATTTATTTCACCAGCGTTTGGGTGTTGCAGGTGCTTTTTTCTTTCTTTGATATACTTCACATGGCTGGTTTGTGTCTAAAGTCATCTTCCACAGTCTACAGTAACAAAAATTTTTAAGAAAATTTGTGTTAAGATTGAATCATCATAACTGCTGACCTAATTATAAAAAAATGGGGTCTCCTTGGTGACAGCTTATAAATAAATGTTCCCTTCAAGCAGCTATAGATAAGGACAGAGGGAAAAAAAAATCATCTTAACATCTCATATTGATTGCTGGGTCAATGCTGTTCTTGAAACTGTAAAATATGAATGAGCAGCCTTTGAACAGAGTAAGATACTAGATGCCTTTGATCAAATCTGGAATGCATTTCTGCACTGCTACTCACTAAAAAGAACAAATAGAGGATAACCCTCAGATGATCAACCCTGGATCCACAAAGCCTTCTTCTGTGTAGCTCAAAAACTAAATATATATTGACCAAATGACAGGTTTCAGAAGAATGGGTTTGTTTGTGAGACATTCAAGGAAGTAAACAATAGAAAAGGACAAGTTTTATTTAGATCATTCCAAAGGGACTGATTTAAAATTAATTGGGTTGAATTAAGCAGGGAAATTTGTAGACTGGACATCAGTCTACATATATTTAATTACAGAGATCTGTCCAACTTGTGAAAGAGTCTGCAAGAAGAAACAGAAGTAATCACATTGTCTCCAGAAAACTGGATGTGGTAGGATGTTGATGAATACAATAAGCTTATAGGTGGATAGAGGAAATCCCTAAAGAAAATGGAATTTGCAGTTTTAGATAATAATATTAAAAATAAATAACAGAGAAAACAAAACAGAAATTATAGCTGTAACACCTCTGAGAAATTTGTATATTTTGGGACTCCACTGGCAATTTTAGGTTTTTAACTATACATATACTTACTATTATAATGTAAATGTGTATGTTTAATGTATATATTTAACTCTTCTTATTCTGTGACACCATGTATGGAATAGAACCAGCTAAAGCTGTGCCTCAATAGAAGTGACATTCAGATGTGACTGGTTCATGAAGATGCATAGAGGCATAAACCCTGTGAATTGCAGCCTGTGCTCTACGTTTCCCAAATAATATGTTTTTTCAAGTGGATTTTCTCAAAAGGAGTTGAAAGTGTTTTGGAGATTTGTGGTGATTGTTTAGTGCGAGGTTTTGTTGGTCTTCTTTTGTTTATTTGTTTGATTGTTTGTTTGGTTGGGATTTTTAAAATAAATGTTTTAAACTGTCTTTTATGCAGATTTTTTTTTCCTCTGGTCTTATGTTTGACTTTCTTTTGTTCTGTGTTCTGCAGTCCACAACATCAGTTTTCCATGAGAAGAAGGACTGGAAAGGAGAAGAAAGCTTACCATGGCCCATCCATGTCCTGAATCTTCCACTGAGAGGAACATGTTCCTGATGGTCAGTGTTTCTTTGACTCTGATCTTCTTGGATCCACTAGGTGTAAACATATTTTAATAGATTTTCTCACACTTTTTTTTTTTTTTTTCCATTTGTATCCAGCTAAAATTTGAATGTTGTACACTAATCTTCCCCAGCCCATTAGACAAAGAATATAATTTTCTGCTCAGTGACTACAGAGATCTCTTAGACTTCTATTGTATCTGTCACACTCAAACGTAAACTAAAACAGTCTGGGCAATAGCCACTTGATCAAAACACAAAAAGCATCAGGGGTAAAGCAACCTATGACCTCCTCAAGTCAGCAGAAGACTGGATGAGACCTGAGACCCTGCACTGTCAGGCCCTTATGGTGTCTGTGGCCTTTTCCTAAGCTAAAGGTAGGATGCAATATTTCCCTCATTTACTTCCCTTCAACACTAAGTCTGTGTAGTTCCACATAAGCACTCAGTGTATCCACAAACAAATGATGTATGAATTTCCCCAAAGTGTCAGAATTTATACGTATTTCACACAATTAGCAATGACAGTGTTCCAGAAAATTTAGGAAAAGTGAAGAATGTGATAGCATTAGGATGGACATATTTCTGCTAGACTTCAAAAGGATTTAGGTCCAGTACTATTTTGTGTCTGTTGTTTATATTGCTAAATCTTTTTTGGGGAAAGTTCACACCAGCTCAGTAAGTTATTTTTAGTCAACTTCTTACCCTCCCTTGAGGCACCTGAAAGGTGTGGGCAGGGGTATCTTCTTTCATATCAGAAATGGAGATCAATTTAATCTCTTTAGAATGAGCATATTAACACATATTACCATTTGAAACTCCAGAAAATGTGACAGTCAGAATTAACGTCCGCTATATTTTTCTCATCCAATTGCAAAATTCACAGGAGGAGAACAGTAAATGAGTAGTAGTTGCTTTAAGATCCTTTCCAAAAAAGAAATTTGTGTCCAATCTCCATAACCTCTTAAATTAAGAGGTCAGGCAACAGTGTGCCTGTAAGTCACTTGGAGTCTGTTCCAGTTTGTCCTCAAAGGAGGAAGCCTGGGTTTCTAACTCTGGCACCAGGAACAAGTTCAGCAATATCTCACCTCCTGTGATCAGTTTGAAAAATCACTGATTTTAAAGGAAGATTTTAATGAAAAAACCAATAATTAAATTATTCTGGAAAAGGAAAGGAGCTTTATCTGCCTGTTATGCTGAAGAGAAAGAAAACCTGCAGTCCAGTTAAGTTCTAAACCACACTCCTTTTGCATTTCTATGCACAAAAAAATTTGCATTCTCCTCTTGGCAAGGTAAGAAACCAGACAGATTGATAGGAAAACAGGTTTTCTGGCTGATTGTTAAAGATGTTTCTTTTATTTGTGCAGAACAGCATGAAGACAACACAAGGTAAGTAATGCAACAATGCAGGAGAAGGAAAATGCAAAAACCCAACCTCAGAGCTCACACCGGATCACTCTCAGTGGGTATTCATACTACATTTTAATTTCCTTAAAACAGTTTTATCATTGAAAGAAAAGGGGAAGCAAGGAGAAAACAACTAACAAACCTATAGTCAGTTCTAAATTACAGAACAGTCCTCCCATTTTTTTGTTGGTTTTATTTCCACAACTGAAAACAATGATGGTTTTCTTTTGATTTGATAGGTATTCATCCAACGGAATGGTGCAATAGCATCCCAGGAGAGATCACTTCTTCAGTCTGAGCTAGACAACTGGGCTCCTTCTACAGCCAGCTGTGGGGATTGGTGCCTCTGGAGGGCAATTAAGCTCATTTTATGATGGGTGTTTAAGAGGGAGATCTACAGAAGGTGATTTGTCTGAGCTATATTTCTCCATTAACTATGGACAGTCTAAAGTCTAAGCTTAAATTGGACACTTAACTTCGAGACAACTAAAAGTAGGGGTGAGTCCCAGCCCTTGTCAGGGTGCAATATAAGCCCTCATCCTTCACAATGATTACGTTCAGCGGCACATAAGGATTTCTGGGTGACTATATTGCCCTCTGTTATCATCCTTCCACCCAAACTTATGTGTTTAAGGACCTGGCCTGCTGAACTCACTAGGAATTTTCAATTCATTGCATTATTGCTGAATTCACAGCTCTTACCAAGTTGTGAATAAAGGGTTTTCTGGTAAAACCCAAGTGCCAGAAATAAAATTTTGTCTTACAAGTTACAGCTTTTTATCAGGTTCTTGATATTCTTTTCTCACCTTTTAGTCAATATCAATATTAAAAAGCCTTTGACTTGAGTATTCAGGAAAGAAATATTCAGTATGAGTGCAGAATTCAGGTTCCCTAATCAGTGAAGAGGGACATAAGAAAATATTTGAAAAATAGCGCAGGTAACAGAGGGCTGTGAACTGCTTGGACTGCAAAATTCTAAATTATTTTTCTTGGCATGCCTAACCAAAATCTTAGCCAACAGAGAACATGCACTGATAAAGTCAATGACAAAGCTTGAAACGGAAACAACTGAAAACACAGAAACAATTACTGCCCAACTGTCTTTGTTTAAGCTGCCATTTACTTATGAGCATTTGGATCTTATTATTTCTGCCAAATTTGTATTTTACTGAAGCCGGGAAAACAAGACAAAACAAACCTCTGTTCTTGAATTTGAGACAGCTGGGCTCTAGTGAAGGTGACTCTGAGTTCCCAAGCAAGCACGAATCAGTGTTCACATAGAAACTGCTTTCATTGTTAGACTGTTAGGAGTAGTGCATTCATTTCCTGAAGGGAGAAGGGAAATAAGCTTTGTATAATTACTTAGGGATGTGGATCTATGATTGTGCTGCAATGCTGAATTGGAAATTAATTTCTTGCCATGCAAATCAATTTGTTCATTGGAATGATCTCCAAATTTTTGCTAGACTCAAAGCCATTTGAGACTTAGATTTCCTCAAGGAGTGCTTAAACAACCTGAATGTGTGGAGGATGATGCACTCATAAAATTGTGAAATAATTTAGGCTGAAAGTGACCTCTGGAGGTCATCTATTGTGACATGTGCTCAGAGGTGTTGGGGAGAATCAACTTCAAAGTTAGAACTTAGGCAGGTTTTTAATATAAATCCATATTTATTGCCTAATTTTCCTACTGCTGTTGGAAAGCAGGCCAAAACACACACTAAAGCTAAGTTAAACTGTTTCTACTGCTCTCCACTATCCACCAAGCCAGTCATCTCATCATAAAGGTGTTCTAGACCATTAGGCACAACTTTGCCACAGTAAATCCAGGCTGGTCAGTTCACATTCTTATAACTTCTATATCTGGACAAGGCTCAAAGAGGATTTGCTTCATAGTCTTCCTAGTGTTACACTACAAATCTTGTTGTGGTCAGAATGGATAACATCTAGTAAGTGCTGATAAGAATTTATTGTTATTTTAACTCAAGCCCAGTCTTATCAAAGTACAGCAGTTCTTATTATTCCAATGAGATTGACTGATACATTTCCATTTCATAATGCATTTAAGACTGACACACACAAACTTCACAGTTTCTAGCCCATCCCTCAGTTTACACTCACATAGTCTTGTAAAATCAACCAGGTTAATCGTACTGAATAATGTGAGATTATGGGGTTGCCAATTAATAAAGTTCTTAATAAAACAGTAAACTGTAATGACAACTTTGGCTTCAACGCTTTTCATTTTGTGTTTTCTTGTGCATGCTTTTAAAAGTTTTCTAAGTATCCTTCCTGCTTTTTATTTACTGGTTACTACAAAATTTAAATCACCTTAAATTGACTATTAGCTGCAGTTATTCATTAACTTTCCTCAGCCCCAATTAACATAAAGGATTAACGCTTAGTGATTTCAGAGGTTGTCAGAACTTCACCTTGTAAAGTACTAAAAGAGCTAAGCTGAAACAATTGAGGCAATAACCACCTACTGAAAGACTTTTTTTAAATAGGTGAATCATCCTGAGATAATTTCTGGTCAATACAACCTGAAATAGTCCCGAGACTCTGGGTGACCAGGTCAGCACAAAGGCTGTTACCTCCTACTAGTCACAGCAGAAATTAAATATACTAGGCTATACACAACTCGGAACACAACTGGAAAGTTGTAGGTCTTGACATTTTTAAAGACAAACACATCAGTCTTCACATGTGCATAAGATAGTTTTCTCCAGTAAAATTATTTCCTTCTGTATAAATAATATTTATTAATACAGGAGCCAGAAGTTGGCTAGACCCTATTCCCATGTTACGTCATGGAAGTACTGAATCATCTTTTCATACTTGCTTTATTTGCCTAATGAACATAAACTAGAGGAACAGGAGTGGAAATAAGGGGTGGAGAGAGAAATATTGCTGTCCTTGTTTTGCCATCAGGGCCTTTAAATCCCCATATCTAAGGCATTTTCTCTAATTGCATAGAATATCTAACAGAGCCAATAAATAAATTGCAGTTTCCTGAGTGTTACCTCAGTAACGTAATTACAAAACTATTTTTGCCTGAATTTCTCAAAACTGATTAAAAAAAAGGCTAAAAAGTTCAAGATTTTTGAAGCTTTGAATCTGTCACAATTTTTTTCTCCTATTCATTCATATTTTTAGGATTTTTATTGTTTCCAATTAACCTTATTTATTTCATTCAGACCATATTCTTTTTCTATTACCTTTTGCTGTTGTTGTTCCACAGAAACACAGTTTATTTCTCCTTTTGCTAGTTAGATCTTTCCTTTCAAGTTCCCCTTCTCTTGGCTTTTAGGAGATTCCCTGTTTTCAGTAATAAAAAGTCTTTATGTGGTTAAAAAGAATGTCTGAGTCTTCTCACATTATGTTGTCAGTGCAATGAATGCAAGCACCACTAACCAGCTTGTTGAAATCAAAAGCAGACTAAAACCAGTCTTGCTGAGTGAAGTGTGAAAGGTAGTTGAGCAGAATATAATTATGAAAGCAAAATATGATTTTTTGCCATTTCTGATAGCGCAATGATAAATCTGGGTTTTTTTAAGAAACAGCTATAGATAGGTAAGCTCATTTTTTGAATCGTTATCTAGTGTTGAGTACATTAAAGCCATCCTTATAAGAGACAACAAATTTTCCTGACTAATTCTACTGGAAACCTGAAACAGATTCATTCTAAGAATCCTTTGGATAAAAGGGCATAGGAAAAACCCCATCTTACTCTTTCTTCATTTATGCCATGCATATTCTCCGGAACTTAAGAAAGCAGTTATATTTCCAAACTTAAGGTGCTTTTTGAATTTGATATAAACATTTTATGTTACAACATTGTGAAGAAAATCTCATGAGCATATAATTTCTTGGTATTATGACAGCTCATTAAGTCTGTCTAGGAAACAGTATTTTAATTTTATGAAAAAAAAGATTTTTTTCTGGAATTTGTTTTTGTTCTGATGCAGGATAAAAACTTGATTAGTTTGATTTCTTAGTGTCAAGGCAGGGAAAAAACAACATTTAGATCAATGACCTATACCTGTCCTATCTCCCTTGTGCATATCCTGACATCTCAAGTATTATCTAGGTCAGTGTGATTCTCTGAGACCTGAATTTAACCTTTGATTTAGGAAAACTTCAGCACTTTTGTCAAAATAATTATTTTCTGGCACAAACCCACAGTTTTGATAAATATACACAGATATCTGTTAAATTTCTGAATAGCTATTTAGCTCAGTCTGCAGAAGTCTTTAGTAGGCAAAGCTGTGCCTCTTAGCTGGGTGAATCTTTGCAGGGTGCATTTATCCTTACATTGAGGTTAGGATCTGTGTCTGTGTGGATTTTTTTTTTTTTTTGATGAAAACACATCTCAAATAGCTAATTTGTGATAGCCACAACAGAGTCTGAAGCCATGGTCAGAAAGGTTACACAGGGTTTATGGTCCTGGAAAGTTTTTGCTCGTATTTAATGGAGCATGAAAACTCTGGTGTTTCCACGCACAAAGCAAGACCACATGGTAGGTTTACGTTAGATATTGGGAAGAAATTCTCCCCTCTGAGGATGGGGAGGCCCTGGAACACCTTATCCAGAGAAATGTGGCTGCCCCATCCCTGGAAGTGTCCAAGGTCAGGTTGGACAGGGCTTGGAGCAACCTGGGATAGTGGAAGGGGGTTGGAAATAAATGGTCTTTAAGATCTCTTACCACCCTAAACACTTCCATGACTCTATGAAACTATGAAGACAACTGTGTATATCTTCAGACTTCTCTTTAAATTTGGTTAACAATTCTTAATTGCCAGTCAAGAAAAAAGTATTACAGAGGGCATTAATTTTATTGTTCCTGTAATCCACTTGCTCCCTCCAGAAAAGCCCAAAAATGTTAATAATAACATGTACCAGAAATCAGTCAAGAATTTCTGAGTAGGTTAAAGTTGGCTTCATTAAAAGAGCCAAGTGGGATCAGTTTTCCAGGCTGGTTACCACATCCATAACACTACTCAAGCTACAGAAAACTGTATCAGTTCTTCTTCTTAAAAAAAAAAAAAAAACAAAAAAATAAAAGAATAAGAAAACAAATTAAAGAAATTTTATATTCCTCTAATGAAACATGTTGTCTTCATTAGCATTCCTGTGAGGTATTATACAAAACAAACTGAACAAGCCTGTTCTGCACAAAATAACTACTTTGGTCTGAAATCAAGTATCTTGCTTTAAGTCTTTGTACTGTTCACCACTTTCCCTATTAGTTTTAGCTGACTTCACACTGTGTGTGTAGTTAAATGGTAGTGTCAAATGCAATGCTGTGGCATTTTGTCTGCACATGATGCCACAAATAACTATTTGCTAATATTAACCCAGGCATTGAAATTTATCACACAGCTTAACCAGGGTCTTTTTTTCCAGGTATCTTTTCTACAACCCACTTAGATGTTGTCTAAATACCTTGCTTCATAATAATATAGGTAAGTGTATTGTCATTATATTTGTATATTTGTACATTACAAGTGTATATTTGTCATTATATCATTGGTTCCAATTTAAAAAAAAAATAATTAAAATGAGGAATTAAAAAAAAAAAAAGGAATTAAATGTAGGATGTAGACATGTTAAAATTCCTCAGCTCTTCCTAAAATGATACAAAATTTCTATACATTCTACATAAAGATGACTGTAGAAGGCTGGATATCCTGCTCTAGAAAGGAAGGAAATTTGAGAAGGGGATTAAAAATTGTCCATGCAATTACTATGAAAAAAACTCAAGATCAGGATATCTTCTTTTGAATCCTTGTTATTTGCAGGTTGGCTTATTATCTGAGTCATAAAATATTAATTGTTGTTTATTCTTAAAAGAACAATAACAACCCAACTAATTATAACTCCTATAGTCCCCTGGAAAAGCATAGAAAGTTCTATCTCATAGAAGGCTGGAGATTTAGAGCATCTTGCAAAGCCAGTGTCTTCAGAATGCAGTCGTTAAGTAAATTCAGTAAATGGTTTGCTCTTTTCAACCTAATTTTATAGCAGTTTTGTAGATAGTTAAACCAAAGCAGAGGTAAACAAGGTGAAATTAGGTGAAATATGCTAAATCACATCCAGAGCTCTGCCACGATTATAAGCCTTTTAACTTCAGGTCATCTGACTCATGTTTTCTTTCTTCATGCAACTTTGATCTACAGATGTAAAATCTTGCAACAAATTCAGGAACAACTGAGGCATTGAACCAAACAATGCATTTTTATTTAAAGTTCTTTTACCATCACTTTTGCCCCCCTTGAGGAGAGCAGACTCACAAATTTAAAAATTACTGTGAAGGGCGAAATGAAACAACAGAATTCAAACATTGGCGAATATCCATTTGGCACTTCAATAGATCTAATATTACTACCTGAGCAAAAAAGAACCTCAGGGACTCCATTCTGCTTTCACTTATGTCAGTAAATCTAGAGTAACTTCACTACAAATGCTGTAGTCAATAGTTATTCCTGATTTACACTTATGAAGCTGAGAGAAAATGGGGCATTAATTGATCAGCAAAGCCTGTCTCAGTGTAGATTTTTCTCCAGCAGTCATCTTACTGTAGTAATTTCAAGAAAAAATAAATAATAAGATTCAAACACCACAGTAAGCCGTTAAGGAAATTATATATCAAATAATCCCCAAAAAGCCTGGAGAATTGCAAACAGAAGTGTTGCCTTACAGGTCTCATTCCTTATGTAGATTTAAATAATTCAATTGTTGAATAAATCTTCTATATTCTATTTATTCAAGCATTTTCAACTTTCATTTCCCAGCAGCCATGCCAAGAGTCATAAGAAAGAAAGGATCTTTTTTGATCATTGACAACAGTGATGTGAAAATAAGTTGCCTAGCTAAGTTTCTGCATATTGTATAGTAAAGGGACAGATAATGGTATGCTGCCTACAACTATCCTCAGCAAGAGTGGGACTGGAAAAAAAAAAATAGTTTCTTCCCTAGGCTTAAATAATTCATTGGTTGAATCACTGAATACATCTCAGAATTTGTCATGCATTCACAGATTTCCTGTGATACTTTTGCTGACAATAAAATTTAAAACCAAACCAAACAAAAACAAACCTAGACTTCTCTTAAAGAGGCAAGAGTTTGACAAGAAATCCTTTGTAGTTTCAGAAAACTTACATTGTATTGAAGATGATTGCTGTGTTCATAGTAGTAACTTTTATGGTAGTTGAAATAGGTTTTTATTATGTATTTTAGACAATTTTTCAGTCTTTTATCTACACTTCTTCGATCAAGTATGAGCTACAGGGAATTCAGAAAAGCTTTTTTCACTTCCCATGTTTTCCTCCTGAAATCAAAGTGATGGGGTTATCATGTTGTCAAATTCTATTGTGTGACAAAAGTAGGCACAATACTGACAAGGGTTGAATTGACCCTTATTGCCTTTAAAGCTTTGTGTGTGGTTGGCTCTGTGGTTTGATTGGAGAGACACAGTAAATCAAGTTTGTTGCATTTTTATTTTCTAACACAATAATTGCCTTGATAATTGCACCCACGGATTTGCCATCTCATTGCCATAGAATCTGAACATTTAGAGCTCTTTGTAAGATTCATTGATTATGCATATGTAAATGAAGACATGATATTCAGCAAATGCTGTCTGCTCTGGGGCAGAAATTAGGTAATAAAGAGCAATACAAGGAATCTTTTCTCAGTCTTCTCAGCAGACTTTGTGTTAGTTGCCAGGTTTGTTTAGAAATGATGTACAGCCTGCGAGCACATACTTACATGTGATAATTCCACAGTGATGAAATTTTGTCTGTTCACTTGTCTCACAGCTGTTTGTCCTGCCTTCTTCTCCCAACATTCGGCACAATTTATCAAGAAGACCTTTTTGAACCAAAAACTGCTAACCTGATATTACAGAATCACAGAATGGATCAGGTTGGAAGGCACCACAGAGGGTCATCTGGCCCACCCTTCCTGCTGAAACAGAGTCATCCCCGAGCATGTTGTACAGGGCTGCATCCAGATGGTTCTGGAATATCTCCAGTGAGGTATTGCTATCGAGTAAGGCCTACCTTTCACCTGAGTCTCTTCATCCCCTGGAGTATAGGAATGGCAAGATAGACTTGAGTTCCTGGGAAACAGAAGAGCCTGTTGGGAGGTGAAGAAGTAGTAGTAACTGTTTCCTGGAGACAGCAAAGTTTTAGCTGAGTCCATGTACGGTTACTGGACTGTCTTGGGGTGATTTAATGACAGTACTGTATTCCCCTATTGTCTGTTTATTGCCCAGAAATGTGTCCTGCAGCTTTAAGCTGGGTCCAGGAGAAGGGGGAGAGAAGCCAGGCAAATTCTTCAGCATGGTTTCTGTTCAAGGACGCAGATGATGCCTGAGGTTTTAACTTTATATTTTTCAGGCCTGTATTGCCTGGTGCGTAACTCTGAGGTTTCCTGTAGCCTGCCAACTTCTGTGCTCTAGACATAACAAAGCCTCTCTGGGCCTGCTCTTCAAGGACACCCAGGCTGTCCTGGGCCCGAAAATGTGTAAATCAACATCTTAGAAGGGGGGTGAACTTGGAGAAATTACATCATTAACTGAAGTTTTAATTGGCGAATTCATTCTGATATGCAAATGAACCAAACCTGTAAAGGTGTGGGGAACTCATGACTCGTAGTCCATCTTGGGGTCCATTTTTGGATGTAGCCTTTGGCTCCCAGGGTGCACCTTTGAAGGCCTTTCAAATAAATGCCTACTTTTATTCCCTTATTCCTGTCTAGTCTGTGTTTCTAGGTAGCCACTCAAGGCATCAAGACACGCTCCCCTGCATTCTCACCGGTGCAGAGCCAAGGGAGCACCTTCCTGCTTTTAGCCAGCCTGTTAACTGAGGCGAGAGATTTTCCCAGGACTGCATACCGAAATCCTCTGGAACTACTTTTTCTTCTTCTGGAACCGTTTGGCCTAGCTGTGATCCCAGAACCAGATCACTGGACCCTGTGGGCTGGCGGGGAGGCTGCGGGGACGCCACATCCCGGCCTTGGGCCTCAGGAGGGGCTGAGCCAGCCACAGAAAGGAACTCCAAATCCACCAGCTTCCTCTGCATCCAGGAGGTTTATTATCTAACATTACCCATTTGTTTCAAGTGCCTTGCTGGCCCTCTGCTTGTTAAATAAATAGTTTTTTCCACTTTCATCCAAGAAATTCCTTTCATATTGGTGGGGGAGGGAGTGCTGAAACCTGTCTTCTGGAGAGAATACGTTCCTTCAAGAGCGTTTCCCCCTAAACTTGTCTCAAACTGAGACACTGACTCTGTGTTTTAAGGCAAATGTTCTCTGAAATCTTGATTATTAAGAATAAAACAAATGCTTTACACCTTACTGTTGGGCAGAAATTTTTTCAAATCTAAATCCATAATCCAAGGGATATGCAGGCATTAATGGGAAAAAGGTGAGGCAAAGCAAGTGAGTGTCCTTCATCCCACTACACCACTGTAAATACAAGGATAAAAGGCCTGGCATCTCGAGTTGAAACTGGGTTGTACAGCACAGACATGTCTAAAAATGTCAGAGTGCTAAAGTCTTTTGTCAAACACCTTCCTGCCATTCCTCAGCTGATTTAAAGTCAGACCAGAACTAGGAATGGTTCTGTTTGTTTGTTACTTCTGTCTGAACTTTCACAAATCCATCAAAGGGCTGGGCATGGTGTGAGGGTTTGGTTTCTACAAACTATTAGAACAGTATTAAAATTCAGTTTTTCAACTGTTAGATCCCCAAAGTTTTATTCTCGTTTCAGTATTAATTAAGGATTTTTATGCTGCCAAAAACTGGAATTTCAATTATAAAATAATAATTTCAATAATACAGGAAGGGCATTTAAAAAAGAAACATATGAAAAAAAGAGACAAATAATAATAATAATAATAAAGTAAACCAAAGTGATATTTCTGGTTTCTCATGACTTAATATTTCTCATGACTTCAGTTTCATTAACTACAAAATTTGTTGGTTTTCCTCAGTAACTTTCTGAAAGATAGAGTTTCTTATGAAGCACTATTATTAACATTCATTTGGATCGATAAATAAGCTTTGATAGTGTCTGAAAACATTTGATTTTCCCTGTCACTCTACACTGTAATTTATCACTGCAGTGAACACTGGACCATATATTCCTGGTTAACTCAGATAAAAGTCTACTGATGAAACAGTATTTCTTAAGTAAAACTTAGGAGTTGGAAAAAATATCCAAACAACTCGGTACTGAAGAAGAGCTGTGTGAATCACAGGTAACCTAAAAAGACTTCAGAGTTCACTGGGACATTGTCTGGAGAAATTAAGTAATGAGGACTTTTGTAAAAGGAAAATTTAATGACAAAAAAAGGGTTACAGAAACCGAAACATGAGTGAAGTTTCTTTATTTTTTTATTTCAGAAAATATATCCGGAAATAACTTTAGAGATGAAAAACAGAAGAGCTTGCACACATGCATGCATAGAAGGGTATATTCAAGGAGGCTTTCTCTGCCTATTGAAGCTTTATTTTTGACTTTACGTGTTTGAAGTTTCCATTCAGGAACGTTCTGTCACTACTTTTTATTTTTTCCTCTCTCAAGAGTTTGCAAAAGAAAAGGGGGAAAAAAGGCTCTGCTGTGCTCATACATTTTTCCTATTTCTTGAGTTAGCTCAGGGTGGGAGGTGGAGTTTGCTCTTCCTTTCATTAGTTGCTTTGAGATTCACGTCTTTTGTTCTTCGAACTCTCTTATTTGAAATTCTTTTCTCTAAGTCAGCAGGGAGCAAGGGTTGATGAGCCCCAGCCTCAGCTACAGCCTTGGGGCAAAGAGTCTTCTTTTTGAATAATAGTCTTACGGTTTTGTTGTATTTTATTTTTCCCTGAAATGTATCTTGGATATGTTGATTTGTAAAAGGCTCTTTTGAGGCTTGCACTCATCCTCTTTTCTTTATAGTTTTCTGGGTTTTTTTTATTTTTCCCTCACTGTGTTATAAGTTTACAGAATGTTTATACTTCTTTATTCAAAAATCACCATCTTGTTTTTTTCTCTTATGGCTTTGATAGATATATATTTCCATTCTGTGTTTTACTTTTCTTAAACTGATGTAAGATCAGAGTAAACATTTGCCACCTGTCTTCCTAGATATTTAGTGAGAACAAGTATTGAATATCATGGTGCATTCAGTTTTCATCCATAAAGGATTTTTACTGGGACATTACATGCCACATTTCATTGTTTAAACCAGCACTTAAAAAGATGAATGCCATGTACGTCTGGGAATTTTGTTAAGAGACAAGAGGTAAAATTTTCTGCAATGTTTTTTATTTATTCCTAGTTTTCATGTTTCCTTCTATATAACCCAGTGCTTAAAGCACTTACTTAAGAATCATCCTTCCTGAGCCTGAATGAGTTCTTCTGTTACCCAAGGACAGCCCTATCCCCTAAATATATGTGAATTCGTGACTCCTGTTGAGGCATTCCTGGCTACACACTGGCTCATCAATATTCATAGGCAAAGAGCATGAAAAAGAAAACATAATTTGGAAGCCTAATGCCTCTGATACTCCACTGAGAGAAAGGTGGTCTGTGTTCTAATCCTTGTTTTCCTTATTTATCTCTTAAATTACCAGTCAAAAGGGAAATCTGTGGTTTTCTCATTTCATGCTGGTACTGCCTTTTCACTGTAGTATAACATTTCAGACTTCACAGGCAGCATATTCATTCCACACAGTCCCATGAAGTTCTTTGTGTCTGAGAGAGCTGCACTAAACAGTGTCTGACATCCCTTTCTTGTGAAAAGCAGGGCCCTTCTCTTGATTGGGAAAATTATGCCTTTCAAAAATGCTGTATTCAATCCCAGTTAATCACATAGTTTGGTTTACTTACTTGAATTTGCTTCATTTTGCTTTGGTCAGTAGAATTGTTTGGAACTTGACATTAGCCATTCTGGGAAGCATGTGTGACATTTTGCTATAAGAGGCTGTTTTTTTACTACACATATCGATCCTTAAATGTTCCCCAACCAGTGTTAAAGATGCTGAAAGCACCCATAGTCACTGTTTGATTAATTTGTACATGTTTCTCTTTTCATTTTAATGTATGTTCCTCATCCCTTGGGAAATGTCTGTGGCATATTCCTCATGACCTCTTAGTCTTTAACACAGATCTTTGGAATAAATACATTCAAAGCCTTTTACCCTAATGTAAATGGACACATCTTGCTCCCTCTCTGTTGTGGCCTGGGCATAGGGGGACACAAGCTTTATATACTTTTATGCGTCCAATTCATTTCATTACTCCTAGAAAGCAATATCTTCATAACACCAGGTGCAATCATCATCTTCCCAGACGTAGCAGAAGTGAGCCTCCAGATTTTGTTAATGATGCAATTCAGGGTTCAAGGCAATTAAATTACTGATGGTGGCTTTATATTTTATTTCTTATTATTACTATTATTTTGCTTCACTGTTTCGTGTTTCTTCTTCTTTGTAAAGTCTTGTCCTTGTCATCACAAAAAGAAACTTATGTGCACTACAAAAATCTTGTACTTAGAAGAAAGTGTTGAGAGGGTTTTCAGTGTACAGCATGCCATCAAAAATGTTCATAACATTATTCAAAAACTGAGGAAAATCAGTAGCACAGACAGAGAAGAGATGACCATTCTATATGAGAAAATGCTGAGACATCCCAACTGAAATATTTTACAGAAATATGTCATTCCAAAGACCTTTCGCCAGGGAGAAGATGTCTTGTTGCATCATTGTACATTTAATTTGTTTTAATTATTCTAAATTGTCTAATTTTGAAAAAGAAAAAATATACTATTTTACATTACCTCTTGAATTTATTCTCTCTTACATTAACAGTGATTAGGATAATATTTAAAATATTATAAATTATTTTATGCACTCAGTCTAAGATTTTGTACTTATTTTTGATCATACTTCTATGATGCTTCTAAATATAATTCATTACTCTATGTGAAACCTCATAATTTTGATCCTTTTGTCTTAAAATGAATTTATAGTGTTGACAGAACAAATTTCAAATATCAACTTCTCTTTCTTCTTTGTGTCTTGATATAAAATCTAAATCCATGTTAAAATGCCACAAGTTCCTGTAAAATAGACATTATTTTCTGAACATCACAAAGGTAGAACAGTTCACAAGGAATTTTAATGGACACACACTTGCTGGAAATTGTTAGAACAAAATCTGATATCTTTATTAAAAATATACTTCATTTCAGCTACAGGGAGGAACTTATGGTTTGTGTGCCATGGAAGAGAAAATTCCTAAGCTGGAGAACTACAGAGATTCTTGGACGTGTTATGGGAGGTGTTGTTTTGTTTCTACTTTTTTTTTTTCTTTACATATTGGGGTGTGTTCATAGGAATGTCAATGCCAACCATCTGATCCTTCCTCTAGTTTCTGACTTAGGATGCAGAAAGATTTTGACATACACTGAAAGTATGAAGTTATTTGTCCCTTGCTATATGTTCAATTTCATCATCATCATCAAAGTCATCAGTGAGGTTGGGACTTCCTGAACCACAGATTGTGTACACTGTGTTGTTAACAACGTCTTGGGTCAGATCCTCCTTGTTCATATGGGCAGGAATTTTTAAAAGGCAGCTTGCAAGCTGTTCCAGCTAACAATTTGTCTTGTAGCTACAGTCATGCTTGGTCCTTATGAGGCTCTCATAATTAATTTATGAACATCTACTTTATTCTATGTTAAATAGATTCTTCCTCATTACTTAGGTGTAGTTGGCAACTTCTAATCATGCATTAAGATCATCTGGTGTAAATATAGCCATCTGGAAGCTAAGCATCCTGTTTCAAATAGTCATCTAGGTTCTTTCTTAAAGAGACATTAAGCAGTTCCCAAGGACAATTTAGTCTGCTGCAAAATAAATGGCTGCCTGTTGGAATGGATTTCTCTCCAGATACGGCTCCTTTGGGTTGAATAGGGAGCCCAGATAAAATAACTGAGGTGCCCTGTTTTCCTAGGGCTATCTCTGAGAGGGACCTCACCTGCATTAACGAGGACAGCTTCTCTTGTGCAACGCCTTTCTCTCCTCACTTCACTGCTGTTCCCTCACTGACCCAAGGGCACAGGCACCCTGCCTTGCTGCTGAGGTGCCTGCAAAGAGACTGCAGAGAGAGACTGCAGCTGTGCTGATCAATGAAACCAGAAGAGAACCACTTTCTGGTCCAGCCCAGCTTGGATTTAAAGATATTAATTCATCTCTCAAAACAAATCAGCTGCCTCCACACTACCTACTAGCCCAAAATCATATTAACCCCAGACCATGCCAGAATGAAATCTGAAAGAGCAGTAGATGAACTAGGTTCTATCTCACCTGACTATTTAATAGCATGGGTGATTGCAGAAGGGATTTTTTGGCTTGTGCCATGGCCTGATTAATCACAGAATCACAAACTCATTTAGGTTGGGAAACACCTCTGAGATCATTGAGTACAACCTTTGCCTGACATGACCAATGCCAATTAGACTGTAGCAATAATTGCAACATGCAGTCATTTCCTGAACACCTCTAGGGATGGTGACTCCACCCCCTCCCTGGGCAGCCCGTTCCAATGCTTGACAACCACTTCTGTGACCAAATTCTTCCTCATGTCTAACATGAACCAACCCTGGCACAGCCTGAGGTTATGTCCTCTCATCCTGTCACTTTTTGCCTGGGACATACGCTGGCTCTACCTTCCTTTCAGGGATTTGTAGAGAGCAAAGTGTCCCCTGAGCCTCCCTTACCCCAAGCTGAGTCCCCCCAGCTCCCTCAGCCACTCCTCATATTACTTACTCTGCAGACTCTTGCCAGCTCCCTTCCCTTCTCTAGACATGCTCCAGCCCCTCAGTGTCCTTGCTGTGAGGGAACAAAACTGAACACAAGATTTGAGGTGTGGCCTCACCAGTGCCCCCAGCACAGGGGGATGGTCACTGCCCTGCTCCTGCTGGCCACACCTTGCTGACACAAGCCCGGTGCCATCGGCCTTCTCGGCCACCTGGGCACCCTCCAGCTCATGTTCAGCCACTGAAAACCAGCACCTCCAGGTCCTTTCCCACTCAGCAGCTTTCCAGCCACTCTATCCCAGCCTGGAGCTGCAGGAGGTTCTTGTGACCCAAGGGCAGGACCCAGCCCTTGGCTTTGTTGAACCTCACACACTTGGCCTCGGGCCATGGATCCAGCCTGTCCTGGTCCCTCTTGAGAGCCTCCCTGCCCTCCAGCAATCCACACTCACTCGTGTGCAGTAGTTCTGTTCTCTCTGACACGGGTTTGTTAGGTGCTTTTGTGCAAAATTATGCAACATTTTTTAAATTCTTTAGTGTACTAGAGAAAACTCTGATCCTTCTGTCTGTTGTGATCTTCACAAGAAAGTCCTCAATGGTAGGGGGATTTCATCTTGTGAACACATCTCACTGTGCTGTTTCCCATCACTGCTCATTTGCCTTGTGCTCATTCCAGAGGTTCACCTCACTTGCCTCTTGCCATTGGCCTTAAACTCCATAGCTCTTTTGCAAGATTTAAAGAACAGAAACCCCTCTTTAACATATTTTTTTTGTGTGTGTGTGTGCTCTAATCCCAAACCAAATGTTGAAATGTTATTCAAAATGTTATTCAACACTATTAATTGAAAAAAGATTTTACAGAGAAGCTAATAAATAAATAATTAAATTGAAAAATAAATTAGTAAAAAAAAAAAAGAAAAAAAAAAGAAACAAAAAGGAGCAATTTACACACAGGCTGGTTTGAGAATGATAGGATTTATCTGATTTTGGGTTTGATTAATTCGGGGTTTTTTCCTTCTATTTAGGTCTTTTACCTGAACTACCATATATAAACTAATTTTTTTATTATTACTTAGTTTTCAGGAGCTACCTGGAATAACAGAACTCAAATTAATTTGTTTGTAGGACAGAAGCCTGAATTTAGAGAGGCAGTGATTTTTTTTACTTGTTAAAATGGGTTCAAGATAACACTAAAGACATGTGGAGATTCTCTGCTGTGAGAATAGAGTCCCTGCATGTCTCAGTAAAAGTTTTAATTTTTCTTTCACAGATCCTGTGATCCTATCCCTACATTCTTCCTCAAGGCAAAATTTTTTTCACTCATGGCTTGTTGCTTTGTACTTTTTTTTTTTTTTTACTTTTTTTCTTCTAACTCATCTTTTATGAAACAACAGACTAGTCTCCCAAGAATATCTGAAAGAAAGAGGACCCATGGGTCAGATGCACACCCTTGACTTCCTACAATAGAGTTCATTAGGAAACCAGAGTAATTTGGTTAGATGGCCCAGAAGAGGGAATATTCAAGCTTTAAATAAATACACAATAAAAATAGCACACTGTTACTATAGGGTTACTGGACTGTAGCAGTAAATGAACTGAATAAAATTTTATGGCTTCTTAACATGCTGAGGTTTTGCAGTGTCGTCCATCTTGTAGCCTAACAACATTTCCCAGCCTGCTATCAGTGAAACTAATAGTGCGAATGGAAATTTTATGAAAAATGGGAAATCTACGTTGGTTTTATATTGTGTCAGTAGAATGAATAAAGACCATATTTTGGCATTAATAGCTAATGGTAGAAAGTGTGGAGGGAGGGAGGGAGAAAGAAAGAATGGCTACATTTTCAGCTTTTGAATTGATGTTTTTTAAAGAGTTGGCTGTAATTATGATACTTGAATGTGATTATCATTAAGCTGATAAATTATTTAGTAAGAAGGTGAACAACGCAAAGAGATCATTGATGTATTCAAGCATCTTCGTTGTATTCCATAAGTCTCCTTGTGACTCCCAGACTGCTGTATTAATCACATGGATACCACAGATATGTTCTGTTATTATCTTTCACTGCAAGGTCAAAGTTTTGTACTAACACATCGTATGGGAAGGCGTAGGTGGGGGAGAAGAAACCTCAAAATTATTAATCATACCGCAGAGCAATGATAACAACGGCTCTTTGCTGACTTAAAATGGATTCCTTAATGCCCCTCAAGCCAAGATGTCATAATGACCTCGGTATCAGAGCCCCTCAGACAGCACAGATAACATGTAAATCGGATGCACAGGCAGCAGCAGGAACAGGAGCAACAGAGCAGCACTCACTCGAGTCCTGCTCCTGAGCAGCCACGAGCCCAGCAGCACAAGTGTGGGAATGTGCTTCCAAAGGAGAGATCAGGATGGACTTTGCTTACATGTCAAGAAAAAAAAAGAAAAAAAAAAAAAGAAGGAAAAGCCAACTTATTGGGTAATAAAGAGCAAACATGAGGGTTTTTTTAAAGAAAATCAGAGCTCAATTCCCTTTTCAGATAATGACAGCCTTCTGAGTGAACAGCACAAGCACATCCTTTGATAATATATCAACATGCTACTAGTGAGTAACACATCCATAGCAGCTAACACGGCATCTGACAGAAATAACCCCAAATATCCTTTAAATCAGCTGCCTAAATACTCTTGTGAGCTTTCTTGTAGTAAGTTTTTCCTAAAGGTTTTGTGCCTTGAATTAATTCTGACTGTTTCTTTAATATAATAATTTACCAAATAGTTGGAATAAGCCATATAATTTCTTTTAAAGGAAAAGAAATACCAGTAGATATTAATAAAATGACCAATGTCTTAAGATCCCAAGGGTTGAGTCTTAAGTAGATTTTATATATTTATATATATGAAATAAACTTTAAATTAATATGAAATTCCTTTAAATAGGAATATTGCCAATTTAAATCATGGCAGAGCCAAAAGATTGGTGTTTTCTCAACTTTATTATACTGTTTAAGAGGAACTCTAGGGGCTTTTATCAGACCTTTATTAGTTTGCATGTTAACCAAGTAATCTATGTAGTCATATTATTTCCTTTTTACTGAAAAGACAGAGAAAAAGAGGAGTAGAAACAGATCAAGAGGATAAGAAGGAGAAAGCTCTTGAGCATGGAAGAGAAAGAGGACAAAAGAGGGAGAGGGAAAGAGAAAGGCAGAAAGAATAAATCAGATAAATCCACAGCATGACTATTTTATTTCATGCATCAGTCACTGATTTGTACTTTCTCTCACCAGTAGCTGTAAAGGAAATATACATAACTACTTATTAGTAGCCAGATTATGAAATCAATTAAAATAAATCCCATCTTTAGTGACTTAGTGTTGAAGTCATCATTCATCAAATGGTCTCAGTCATGACTAGTTATGAAAATTTTACCATCAATGTCCATAAAATATCTCAATAGTTAATCCGTTATTTTGAAGAAACACCACTTTCAGTGAAATAGATTTAATAGATGTTTTAAAATAAAAATTCCTTGAGATAATTTGATCTTCAAATATTTTCAAAAAAGTATATGGTGTCTGTAGGCCAGTGAACTGTATTTTATGGTTTTTTTCACTGCAATATTTTGAAATCTGAACAAGAAAGTTTGGGAGTTTTTTCCCATTATTTTGCTAAATCTCTTTTTGAGAGGACTTGAAAAATGCAGAGAAACAGTGTGAAATTATTTTCATATTTATTTCCTTCTTTAGGCTGGAAATGTTATTCATACCAAATTTTTAATATTATTTTCTTTTCTCAGTTCCCCCAGAAAAGAAGTTCAACATTTTTCCTCAAGGTTTTTTTTTTTTTTTTAAATTTTTTTGACTTTTATGACTTTTTTATACTTAAGATATTGGCAGTATAATATAAACAAAAAACAATGCCCAATTTAAGGTAAATTTCAAAGATTTTATATTATTCTCATGACTTGCATGTAGCATAACAGACACACAGACCTTGTTTTGGCCCGGGGAAAAAGAATTACTTAGTTTTGAAGAACACAAAAGCAATACTATTTTCCATATCGCCAAAGCTTATGCATAAAAGGTTAAAATATCATGTGCAGTGTATGTCAGGGAGTTGCTAGGAAAGCTAGCCCCACAGTAAAATAATTTATTTAGTTGAATTTCAGTATTTGTGACGATTTTCTTATGCCATTCTTATGCAGCCACATTCAAAGGTTTTTTATTTATCATTAGAAAAATGATGCCTGCTTGAACTTAATTAATTAGCTGCAGCTATTTATAAAATGCACAATGTTCCTCTTTCTTTGTGTATATGTGCCTGGTCTGTTTCTTTGTCTATATGAGCAGGACTAAAATATAGTTTAGAAATTCTTGATCCTGCTTTAGTCAGGCAGAGGAACTATACGACCCCTCTGGAGTGATTTATGAAAATCTATGAATCCTGTTCTAGACTCCTTTTAGTGTTAGTGACCTAGAAGATGTAACTTAGCACAAATCAGGTCTTCTGCCTTTCTCCAGCATTTCCCGTTTTTCTGGTGGTCTGTTAATAACACGCCAGTTTTGTGAGGCTGTCTGAATGAAATGCACATCTCAGAAATGGAAAGCATTTCTGGTATGGTAGTGAAGAGAATAGAAAAAAAATATATAGTAAGGGGTTAAATTTGCAAGGGGAAAAACAGTCTTTGTGTCATGCCAGCAGCTGTGAACAAAATTAATTTGCCTCTCAAATATAGCCCCTAGGGAAGATCCCAGGAGTGTTATGTGAAATAGAAGGTTGTAAATGTCCCAGAGACCTTATGCAATTTTAGGGCTTGTTCGAAATCAGAAGTGAAAACTAAATAGTGCTAAAAAGAGAATGAAACAATAAAATAAAAATGTTTGAACTGCCATTGTATATTGTGTTTAGGAGGCAAAAGTCAGACATAACTGAGTATTCATCCTCCTGCTTCAATTTTGATCTCAACTCTCCTCTGAGTTTTCCTGCATTCTGCTTTCTCCCGGTAAACTCAGTTTGTTTTTTTTTTTTGCTGGTTTTTTACCTTTTCTACTTCCGATGCTTTCTCCTCGCTTCTCTTTCTTCACTCTGCTTAATTCACCAAAGCAGTTGTGCCTGCTTGATCTGATTGACTTTAACAGGCTTTCTCAGAAGCTGTAAGCAAAGTCTGTGGTCTCTGTCCCCTTGTTCCTCTTTCAGCCGTGTTCTTCCTTATTAACTTTTAAGCGCTCCAAACCTCCAGGGCAGCGAACCCCCCTAACTCTTTCTGACACATGTGGGAGCAGAAGACAACTGACATTTCATAGGAGCTGCTCAGCATTTCACTGCATTGATACATAAACGCCTGATGGGTCAGGTCCAAAGTCTCCTGAAGTCAATGGAAAAATCTCTCATTGACTCAAGCAGGCTTTGGATCAAATCCTATTTGTTTATCTGCCCTTCTGTGTCAACCTTTTATGTTTCTCATCTTTCCCTATCAATACCCCTTGCTGGAGGCAATCTTGGCAGGACTAAAAACATGGTGAAAATTAATAAGGTAACCACATTATTCAACACATCAAAAAAAAAAAAAAAAAAAAAAAAAAAAAAAAAAAAAAAAGAGAAAAAGTTTGCTTGAGTTTACTTCAAATGAGCAAAAGTTTGAGAGCAGAGCAGCATTCAGATTTTTAGATTTGGTGCACTGGATTTTTTGTTTCTTTGGCCTCATACCGAGAAATTAATTTGTAAAATTTCATGTAACTGCAGAGATTCAAAATAATCCAAAAGAGAACAGGAAAAGGTTCAAGGGGAAGGAAGAAGCAGGAAAGGGGGAAAAACCCAAGCAATACTCCTTCTTGTTTGATTACGTTATTTTAATTTTAGATTCTTTCTTTCCTTTTATAAAACACATAACTCAGTGTGCAGATTCTCTGCAGTTTATAAAGAAAACATGAGATATGCTGATGCATAAAATATTGGGCCCAGCATCACAGTATGTGTAAAATTCCATACAAAATTCAGATGTGCAGTGAAATAGGAATTCCTTATTTCTCGTCTAGATTAAAATGGGTGCATAATTTATCTGGTGCAAAACATATGCAATGCTCTTTCTTAATAATTTATATAAAAAAAGATGTTTTGGCATTTGGTGTCAAGGACAACTCTCACAAAAGGCTGACAGGAAAACACATGTGAAAGTCAGCATTTCCTTTAAGTAAAATACATCTTTTTTACTATCCCCCTTCCTCATTTTAATTTAACAGACATAATATAAACATTATCAACATTATAAAAATTAAATGGCTAAATTAACCTATCTAATAATTCATAAATTTCAAGATAGTTCCTTGGCATGGCATGGAAAAGCATAAGCCTTAATATTTGAGCTGTATTATAGATGGATCAGTAATGGGAACAGAATCTAGAAATCTGAGAAGATTTCTCATGATTTAAGTATTTATTTAAATACATAAATAAAACAAATAGGCAATGGGGAGAATAGCAATCCACCCAAAGGTCACACATGGGCTTAGATAACACAGTGCAAAGCAAACATTTCATAACATTGTAAAGGATGATAAGATTACTCTTGTATTCAACTTGAGCATAGGGAAGACGGAGTGGGTTGAGGTCTCTCAGGGACTCCATGTCGAAGCCCTAATACACTTTACCTATTAAAACATCCTGCACGCACCTCATGATCCTATCAGTCACTGCAGGGTCCATAAATAGTGGGTGGAGGGTGGAGGGGACAATTCAGAATGGGATCTGAGGTTTACGAAATGTGCAGGCAGAGAAAGAGATTTGAATTATTTTTCTTTGAGGGGACCAGGAGAGCATAGATAGAGCTGACATGGTTTGAGAAATCAAACTGTTTGCAATTACAGCAGAAATAGCAGTCAGGATTGGACACGGGCACAATCTGATGGAAGGACAAAGGAGGTTTACAGCATCATCCTTATCATGTATCAGAGAATCTAAGCCTCTACAAGCTCCTGCTGTTGGGGACCTGTAGAGTTCTTGACACTCTGTGGAAAATAAATCCTTATTAATTAGTAAATTCTGTGGTGGGTTGACCTTAGCTGACCACCAGGTGCCCACCAGACCCACCAAGCCTCTCTTATCACTTCTACTTCCCAAGCTGGACAAGGGAGAGAAAATAAGATGGAGAAAACATGAGTTTGAGATAAGGCAGCCTACAAAAGCAGAAGAGAAAGGTTGTACATTGAAAAACAAAGAGAAAAAAATAGGTTTGTTCTCTACTTTCCATCAGTAAATGATGCCTGGCCACTTCCCAGGAAGCAGAGCTCCAGAACTCCACTTCATGAAGATACACCTCACAAAATTTCTGTTTGGGGTAGGTAAACTGAAACCACCACACAGAGAAAACACGCTAGAGACACCAAAACTCAACATGCTTTATTCCTGTGTGCAAGGATGTATATATGTACAGAAAACTTCAGTGCAGTATGAACAGATTGTGACTGGGCATCATGCCACCGTGGCTGCTTTGTCCTCTAAAGGTCTTGTTTTGGTGAAATACTACAAACAGCAAGCTCCAGTCCTGGCAAACAGAGCTTCTGATTAGATGGTGACAAAAGCAAGGACTTCACTGACTTTGCAGGTGCTTTCCAGATCTTGTTGCTGTTTGTAGAAGGTAAAGCTTTTCATGTAACAAAACCTTTTCCTGTGGATTCATAGCACTTGCTGGGAGGGGGTGGGCAGGACATGGAAAAGTGGGACTAAAACCTCATTTCTCATTTTCAACCTGATACAACACATTTCAGAGGGAGTAGAAGTTCACTGCCTAAACAGTTTAAACTGTTTTCAATTTTATATATAGACCTCAAACTTCTATCTACTCAGCTATTTACCTAATAAATAAAAATATGTTTACTTGTTGGAGGTTTCAGAGTGTCCATGCTTGCATGTGATTTTTGTGCATATCCTTTTTTAAATCTGTACAATTTCAGCACATAACATGTGACAGGATTGAAGGGAAAAATATAATTTCTGCCTTTGGATATATATTTCCCTTTACATTTTTATGCTTTATAAGATTGTTGTACATCAATATTGTCCATCAAAAATGACAACAACGAAAAAATGGAACATATACGAAAAAGGAAGGAAGGAAGGAAGGAAGGAAGGAAGGAAGGAAAGAAGGAAGGAGGGAAGGAAGGAAAGATGAAAGGAAGGGAGGAAGTAAAGGGGGAGAGACGAAGGAAGGAAGGAAGGAGAATAAATATTGAATAAATATTGAAACTGTGTGATTGAAATTAAAACATATGGTAAAATTTATTGTTAGGTAATATAGACACAGAAATTCTATTGCAAAGAATAAAGCCTTACACCTGGGTTTCTTAAATACAGGAGATCATATATCATCGCTTGCCTAACAGCCTTACTTATGGACCACACTCAGAGAGTTTTCACAAAAGCTTTTTCAAACTTCATGACAGTACATTTCCAGATCAACGACTTTCATAAGTGACAGGAGATCTTATCCTTCCGATAAAAATAATATCTCATGAGAGATTTTTTTTCCAAAAATTGTTTGTTCACCTTTTTGATATAAAGCTTAAAATTTCAGATGAAAAGTTATCTCTCTCTACGGCCTGGAAGATTTGCTTCACCGTCTCAAGTAATTGGTTGTTCTGGACAATATTCTGGCTTGTGGTGTCTTATGCTCACAGCAGAATAATTTCTCAACCTTGAAGTGATGTCCATCAGTATCAGAACCTGTTGTGCTGAAGATCAGTATTCAGTACACCATTTCTAAACCATCACCCAGCACGCCTTCTGCTCTGAATTGACAGAACAGTTAAAACTAAAATTGCCTTCCCTCTCCCACTCTTCAAATCAGAGTAAGAGGTTTGGTGATCAGTGATTATGGGCAGTTTCCTGCCATAGAGATATTATCAACATCCCTGCACACTGAAAATGATAGCTTGGAGCCTTCTGCATAATTTTGCTCAGCTGGTGCTTAAGATCTTGGTGCATAAATAGTGAGTTTGCTTCCATGCTAATGTATAGGAAAATAGTTATTAACAGTTCAAGCAGATATACATACTGTGTCCTGGAGCTCTGCAGGTCTTTTCAAACCTTCACAATTCTATTTTTCTGGTTTTGATTTGGTTTTTTTTTGTTTGTTTTTTTTTTTTCTGTTGTTTCTTGTTAGTTTCCTTTTGAATATTTCACTGATGTGTAGTGGGATAACCTCATTTGAAGAGGTGCTGCTTTTGAGTATAAGGTGGATCTCCATATCGTCTTCCGTGACCCAGGAGGGTGAGCACATTTAGGGTTGCACCAGTAGATGTGGTCATTGGTTGATTGTAGAAATTTTCTGGAAACAGCCTGAAAAAGATTGATATTGGGCTTCTGTCACAATGTTTTTAGGGTGGCTGGCAGAACCAGCAAACAACACAAGACAGGACTTAAATTTGATATCTTTGCACATCGACAATGTTGATTTATTATTACTGACTTTCTTAACTTTGCTTGCTATCCCCTTGTAATACTAGATTTCTTCTTTTATCTCTTTCTTTAGAAAAAGCCTCCTTTTTTTTTTTTTCTTCAGAAACAGAGCATTCCTCTAAGGAAGAAGCTTTGCCTTCACAAGACAATCCAAAATACTTGTGTTTGGCTTTTTATTTTTTCTCTCAGTAACATACAAGTATAATGCAATAAGAATGTAGTGAACTATTTTCCAACAGAATTTAGTGTGTAGTGGACATGTAAACGATGCTTTTACTGTTATTAAAATATTTTTCCTCTGCTTAATGCATTCTACTGACAAATCTGAACCACATTGGGTCCATACTGACAGCTAAGAGATCCTCATACACACATTTGGCAAAGATTCATAGATTTTTCATCATTGACTTTTACTGGTAGAGAGTGGCAAAACATTTACTATTGCAAAAATGGGGGGGAGTTATGATCTGAATTTCAACAGTATAACAAAATCAAAGTTACATTTTTGATAAATCTGGTCTCAGAGTGTAGGACTGGAGTCTCGACAATCAATTTTTTAGTAGTTTGGGGTAATGTGTAAAGAACACATTATTTCACAGGATTTTCAGGAGTTCTACACCATAAATATATGCCAAAAAGATTTAAAACTTTCATACTTCCCTGGAACACACAAACAGTTTAGTGTGGAAACAAAATCACTTGCCATCAATAAAAATACTACATAAAATTTTGTGTATAATCTAAAGTACTAATCTTTACCTTTCATGTTGTAACAATTATCCTTAGATTCCAAAGGAAACAGAGATGGCAGTGCCAGTATTCCCTCTTTAAAAATAGAGAAAACGAGGCACAGTTAAATAAAGTAATTTGCTCCAGTGCAACTAACAGAGTATGGCTGGAGGCAGGGAAAATAATTACTAATGTAAGACTATACTGATTTTTCCTATTATTTAACTGAGATGTTTAGATACAAAATTGAAACAAAAGAAGAAAGATGAAACAGCGAACTCCATACTGAGATATATAAACATAAACGTAGCCTGTGAGATATCTGAATTAATGCTCTGGTTTTCATGATAAGGGCTTAGCTAGACCATGTTATCCAGTTCCAAATGCTGTACTTCAGAGATAGAAGTGGAAAGTGCACACAGGAAAGCAAAAAGTGACCAGAAGTCCAGAAAGATCAAAATGGAGAAAGATCAAAATAATTGGGGTCATTCTGTGAAAGTAGAGAAGACTCAAAAAGAAATTTATAACATCTTCAAGCTGGATTCAAGGAAGATTTTTTTCAGAATTTCCACAGGTTGAAGCAACACAGAATAGTTTGGTTGGAAAAGTTCTGGAGCAGCCAGAGTCTGAGGCCCTCAACAAGGTATTTCTTAGGAATGACATTGGTAGATTGGGAGCCAAGACAGAGCAGCTGACTTGCTTACATTCCTGAGCCTTGATTCTGTACACATTTTAACTCTTTCTGCAAAATTTCCTGTCATATTGAAGCATTTCTGCATAATACCTCTTTTTTTTTTTTTTTTTTTTTTTTGTGGAAGTCATAAGTTAAGACCATACCAAGTGGCTTAAGACTGTGAAAAACTATCACCTTCCATTTGTTTTATTTGTTTGGGGTTTTTTTTTGGCATAACAGTGATGTATTTGACTTAGTAAGGTTTTCATTTGCTGCTATTTTACAGGGTGTCCCTGAAGCTCAGTGTCTGAAATTAATGAAGAGCTTGGCCTAAAGATTTCACCTACAGATGTTGACTTTCGTGAGGATATTCTGTAGACAGAAAGGACGGTATTTTTTGATTTTTGACAGTAAGTGTTGTCTGTTGGCTTTTTATCCATCATTGGCTAGTTTTAGAATGACATGCAAACAATTAAAAAAAAAAACATTTGTTTTTCCTAGCCAATGTCTCCAGCATTTAGTTCTAAAAACTTACCTAGATTTTTCACATACTCCTAATAGTTTTTTTCTTCCATGTAGTCATCTATTTTTTCCACACACAATACTTTCATGAATAAAAATAATAAAACAAAGTATTACGGTGCTTTTTGCCTCTTTAAAATCACAGTAGAGACTCAGCCTGTCTCACTGTGGTTTCTTTTCCAGGCAATAAAAATCTATCCCTGGTTTGAGCCATGGCTGCAAAAAATTATTTCTGTTTTATTTTTATTTAAGGTTTTCATTGTCCTATTTTCCTGCTTGCTCATGACTATAAATTAATCAAAGTTGAAACTTTGTAATTGCAACATAAACTACATGTTCCCTTTACTTCAGATTTTTTTTTTCAGAGCCAATTGCTTACTTACTTAACTAGATTAGCCTTAAAATGTCAAAAAAGGCTATTAAAAGGAAAAAAAAAAAAGAAGGAAAAAGTCAGTTCTATCAAATCCACATATAAATAAACACATAAATCATTAAATTTACATTTTCTTGGCATTTTTTCAGTCTTCAGCTTTTTAATTTAGTCCCAATTCAGGAAAAAAGAAACTGTTTTTAAATGCTTGTATGTTGTTTTGGATGTATAAATTCAGAACCAAAAAAAAAAAAGTGAGGAAAGACCTCTGAGAAGCCATTTTCAGTTTAATTTTTTTTCACTACAGTAGATAAATAATTATACAGATAAACAATATAAACAAATTATATTCAAAGTTACCTTACAGAATCTACAATCTCAGAGGTATTTTTAAATTTATTGTATAAATATTTATTTTCTTGGTGAACAGAAGGTTTCTTGCCCCAGATTTCGTGCTCTGCCCCTCTCATCCATAAAGATTTTATGTCTTAAAATCACATTATTACATAATTTTGCGTAATATTATATATTACACAAAATTTAATTTTGTACCATAATCTTGTATTATGAACGTATGTATAATTTTAATAATCATGTAATACATTATTGCATTCATATTGTTAGATCAACAAGAATCCAATCTAACCCTCCACTGGCCAAGGTCCCTGCGGTTTCCTTGTGTCCCATAGCTGGTCACAGAGAGAAAAAATCAGTGCCTGCCCCCTCCTCTTCCTCTCAGGAGGATGAAGACCCCAGAGAGGTCTCCCCTCAGCCTCCCCTTCTCCAGGCTGAACTAACCAAGTGTCCACAGGGCTTCGCCTCCAGACCCTTCATCCTCCTCGTGGCCTCCTCCGGACACTCTCTCATGGCTTTATGTCTTTGTTACAGTGTGGAGCTCAAAACTGCCCACAGGGCTGGAGGTGAGGGACAATCCCCTCCCGTGACCAGCCGGCAGCACTCCTCAGGCCCGTGGTTCCACCACTTCCCTGCACTGGCTGTTCCAAAGCTTGGCCACTCTTTCACAGGAGAACTTCTCCGAATATTCCTCCTGAAGCCTAACGTGAACCTCCCTTGAGGCTGATTTCGGTTGTTGTTGTCGCTTGTTACCCGTGAAAGAACGATTCCCTCTTGGCCAAGCCTGCCAGGCGTTTGTAGAGCACCAAGGTCCCCTCCAAGCCTCCTTTCTCTGACACGTGAGGAAGTTTCAATGACACTTCAGGAAGAATGCTGCACCCACTGAAGTTCTCCGATACGAAAACTTCTCATTTGACCACTTCTCATTTTAGTATCTGCATAATTTATAAGGCAAAAAGCCAAAAGGCCTCACCACCAAATATTTCTTTGCTAAATGGGGAATAGTTTACATTCTACACTGCCTATATATTTCACAGTCCTGAATAACTCTTACCTGCTTATGATCCCTCTGCCTAATTCCAGTTCCAGTCTCTCAAAAATCGTCTCCAAGTTCCTTTTCTCTGACATTTGAGAAAGTTTCAATGACACTTCAGGAAGAATGCTGCACCCACTGAAGTCCTCCGATATGAAAACTTCTCATTTGACCACTTCTCATTTTAGTATCTGCATAATTTATAAGGCAAAAAGCCAAAAGGCCTCACCACCAAATATTTCTTTGCTAAATGGGGAATAGTTTACATTCTACACTGTCTCTATATTAGTTTACATTCTACACTGTCTATATATTTCACAATACTGAATAACTCTTACCTGCTTATGATCCCTCTGCCTAATTCCAGTTCCAGTCTCTCAAAAATCGTCTCCAAGTTCCTTTTCTCTGACATTTGAGAAAGTTTCAATGACACTTCAGGAAGAATGCTGCACCCACTGAAGTTCTCCGATACGAAAACTTCTCATTTGACCACTTCTCATTTTAGTATCTGCATAATTTATAAGGCAAAAAGCCAAAAGGCCTCACCACCAAATATTTCTTTGCTAAATGGGGAATAGTTTACATTCTACACTGTCTCTATATTAGTTTACATTCTACACTGTCTATATATTTCACAATACTGAATAACTCTTACCTGCTTATGATCTCTCTACCTAATCTCAGTTCAAGTCTCTCAAAAATTATCTCCAAGTTCTAAGCATTGTAGTATATAAGTGAATCATCTGAATCTTTTTTTTTTTTCCAAGTTTCCCATAAAAGAGAAAAGGCAAAATACTACCTAATTTCACTTTTACATGGTAACAATGGAATTTTTTTTTTTCCTTTGATAGTGCTCCCAAGGTGGGACTAATCTCATTTAATATTAACCACCGAACATTAGATATCTAATCTGTGTTTGGGGTCTAGACTGCCTTGGTCCTTGGTGGAAAGCAAAACCACTTCTAAAGAGTGATTTAGCTGGATGTAGACAGATATCTGAGATGACTATTGAGATGAATTTGCCCTTCTTGTAGATGGCCAAAGTTGAGTAAGTTTAATATGAATCTCAGTCTTGCTATAACTTTGCGTAACTTCAGTTTTCCACAAGGAAATGGTCAGCCTTTCATCCACCTGAATGAAATGTCATAAATTTAATAATCTTGATTCTCCTCTGACACTCATAATTTTCACTGAAGTAATTTCATGGATTTGACTGATATTTTCTGCAGATATACACAAATTTTGAAAAGAGGGAAATAGAGTACAAGGTGGAAAAAAATGAAGAGGGGTAAGATGTTCTGGTTAAGACAAATGAGAGGTGCTCAACTGAAGGCAATGGATCTGTCGATTTACATCCCTGCAGCAGGTTTCTCTGCCTAAGTGGAGGTAAAACAGCTCAAACTTTACCCTACTTGCAAGTTTTCAGTGATGGATGGAGAAGGGAAGGTCACGATGCTTTTGGTGTTGGAGAAACCTTAGGACAGCCTGACTCAACAATCCCAAATTTAAACACTCTGAGGATGTGAAGAACAATGTTTCCCGACTGAAACTTGCACTGGTGAGGATGTGTCAGACAAAGTTTCTGATAAAGGAACCCACAAGTGATGGTAGTGATAACTTATCTTTAGCTGAGCTAAAGGCTGCTGAGCTGACACAGCCAGCCCAGAAACATATGATTGACAGTCAATCACTACATAATACAGAAGCCTTGTCCTATTTTTTAACATCAGGCACTTCTAACACACTCTAGGACTCTGGAAGGAGATTCCTCACTTGAGTGAGGGTGCCCCTCAAGGTTACTCCTTGGGGCTAAGCAAAGAGATCTGCCCACAGTTGTTACTATGATTAACACCAGTCTCTACTTAATAATTATTTTTCCTAGCTTTAATATTGTTGCTTCAATATTGCTTCAAAAGACAGTGCACTGGACTAGTAGTTATAATTATACATACTGCAGAGTAAATAATTCTGATTAAAGTCTTCTATTCTGATCACTATCACTACCATTGCTAATAAAATTAATTATTTATTTTGTTAGTATAAATATATTTAGGTTGCCATCTTTAATCCCACGTGACAAAGTGGCACAAAGATTGAATTACACTTAAATAATTATTTTTAAAAAAAATTGTTGACTATGTCTGGGGATAAGATTGGATCCAGCCACAACTAGGCACCTCTCTGGGAATGATTTTAGAAAGTGAGGGTGTCCTTTCTGCAGCTTGTGACTCAACAGGAGGGCCTCCCTGATAAACGCTGCCTGAAGCTTCCATTCTGCCTGCAAATATCACCTGACATTCATGCAGTGCCTGTACATGGATGTGGATGGAAAGGATAACAACCAGTCTCTTCTCTTAGTATATTTTTCAAGAAAAGCAGGTTTGTTAAAAAAGATTTCTCTGGGATTTCATCAATCAATTTTTACAAGATTCCCATGAAATAGATAAGGCCTGAAACAATATGTTCAGGGCCTTGTCGAACAAGTCTAATGTGTCTGTAATTCACACTAGGAGGAATGTTCCGGGTATTAAATTATCCACAGACTGTAGTTGAACAATTCAATACTCAATCTGCTAAGAGCTGAAAGAAACAAAAAATCACATAAGGAATTCTTTTCCAAAAAAATATTTTCTTTCTAATTTCTGATGTGTGGTGACAGTTCATCTTACATCATGTCACATTTACGCAGAGCAACAAACCTGTTTTACAAATGGAAAGGGTAATGTAGAGGAAAAAGAAGAAAAAAAAAAAAAGAAGATGAGTTCAGAGGAATTCTTCTCCTCAAACAGATCCTTATGCTTTCTGTTTGGACAACGAGAAGTCAATCCAAATTTAGCAGGCAGATGGAGACAGAGCAGATGAGTAAGTGGATCCTCTTTATTTGAGGAGCTGGCAGGCGCTGTGGTTCACCAGCCACCTGAGTTATGTTTTAAATAGGTTAGCATGTCTATAATTTACAAAGAGAAAATGTAGCTAGCAGAACGAACGAGCTGAGCATCTGGTTTCCATCCCTAACTGGAGGTGTGTTTCTCCAGGTAGTCTGGAAAGAGGGAGCTGACAGAAAGAAAAAAACAAACAAAACCAGCCATGGTTAAATAGGGATCTCCTTGAGAACAATTATTGACAGAACATCCCTGACAATGAGGAGCTTAAAATGTACAACTCAGCCTGAAGTTCATGACTACTTGCATTTACAACCCAAATTATTTTATTTGGGAATTGTAAGTCAACTTCAGGGAAAGTCCTAATTAAAATTTTAGTTACACTTAGCTCTGGAAATGTTAAAATCATGGACAACACCTTGATGGCTGAAATTTTCTGCAAATGAAGGCATAAATACTTTCAGCTGAATATCTAACATTCACAGAAAGTCCTAGCAAAGAGACTATACTTATTTCAAAAAGACTAGCCCAGAATTTTTGGGAAAATCAAGACTAGATGTTAACAGAAGTTGGTGACTTATTTTATAGGAAGCTCTCTTTAAAATATTTTTCAGGTTATATCTCAACATTTTATTAGAACAGTGTTCTGCTATGGGATGCAGTAATTTTCAGATGACACATCAAACTAGATACCTGACTGCCTGTGCTGAATAAAGATCAGGGAAATTGCCCAGGTTATTTAAAATTAGGGTGCTGTCCAGCTACAACTCATTGTGCTTGCCAGCCTCTTGTGCAGTGTTGGGTGGAGTTGTGTGTAAGAATATCTAACAATGAAAATTGCTCTTTGGATGAAAATATTTCATGCTATGGTACATAATGTACTGGAAAGCTATCTCTAGAATAGGCAAATTTTCAAAATGGAGGAGCTATAACTGGAGAAGAACTACTGGATGTAGGTGAGAGAGACTGAGAAGAATAGTTCTGCCGATATATCAATGAGACAAAAATTTCATAAAAAATAAACCATTATTGGACAGAGATGGTGCTGAATTCAGCTTTTTAAAATATTAACTGATTTAATGGTTGGGGGAAGATTTAGAGTTTTTCTTAGTTTGTTTTCGTTACATAAATACACAAAAAAGTGCCTATATAAATTTTTTTATCTATTTTTCAAAGGTATTCAGAAAGGTAACACAATCAAACTGTAGGATTTAGTGTGTGTCCTGTGTTTCACTCAGGCGTCTTTCTTCTCAAGTCTTTCCCCATATGAATATTAACTTTTAGCTTGAGTGTTTTTATATTATTACTTTAGAATCACAGATTCATGCAGTCTTATGGAGTATTCTATTCTGAAGGCAACCTCTGCAAGTCACCTGCTGCAATATCAACCTCAGAGACTTATTCAAAGTCAGATGAAGCAGCTTAGGGCTTGGTCCTGTCAGATGTTTAATGTTTCGAAGGACAGATAGTCCAAAAATTCTCTGGGCAAATTCTTTTGTTTCATTGTTTGAAAATGGTGGAAAACAAAACAAAACAGGATAAAAAAAAAAACAGAATAAAGTTTTTTTTCTGTTGCAGCTTGATCTTCTGACCATACTGCTGCAAATAGACGCCCACATGCAGTGAAATTTCTCTGCAAGGACACACTGATAACCTGTTCAACTCATTCACCAGGATAATACTCTTTCTTTTTGAAAAGATGTTTTGTACTGATTTGGTAGCCAGACTGTACTACTACATACTTAATGCTCTATTGTTCCAGTGGGCACTGAAATATTACTGTCATAAAGTTAAATAATCATTCCTACATCAAGTTGATCAATCCAAATTTATTACAACACAGAGTTGTTTTACTTCATAAGGTTTGGTTTCTCTTTTTATTGTGCTTATTTGTTGGATTTTTTTTTTCTATTTTATAATCTCTGTAAATAGTAGAAAAACATGGATGATGATTTACTAACAGGAGAGATGAAGACATGTCTCTGGACAAAGGACTTGTGTTACTTTAATCATGTCAAATTAGGTGTTCGCTTTAAACTAATCACCAAGATAGTTTTACTCATTGAAAATAGACATCTGAAAACAAGTGAAATAAATCCAATACATGGGAAGACAGTGAATTGTAAGAGTATCTGCTTTGCTTAAGGAATGCACCCATTAAGAATAAAAGCAATTGACTAGAGGAGATAAATTTAAATGTAATTTAAAAATCATATATATTCAAAGAAAAACAGATATAAAAGAAAGTAAACAAACCAAAACAAAGGAAAAGAAAACCCTTTACAAAGCCAAAAGTTTATGTGAGTTTCCCTAGTGTCATTGAACAGACTCTGAATGTGCAAACTAAAAACATTGCAGAAGAACCACAACATCCACAAGATCTTCCTCTTGCTGTTTATTGTTGTTATTTTTGTTGTGTGGTTAAGTAATTAAACTAACCTTCCACAGCGTTTTGAGAAAGTCAGGATGTGAAATTCTCTCTATTTGTGCATTCTGTGACCTCCACATTCTGAACAATGCCTGAAGTGGGTTTTGCGTGGTAACTGCTGCAGTTTTCCTTTCTCAATGGCCTCTTTGCAGCACCTAAATCCCAGATGAATAGCCAGCTTGATCAGTTTTTTCCTACCTTCTCTTGATAAATGTTTCCCCCTTTCCACTTGGCTGGCAGAAAGATGACCATTAAACGTTCATTTGTTTAAGCTAACAGACTGTGGTCATCTGCTCCCCGGGGAAGGCAGGAATCCAAACAGGTCTAAAATGGCATCGTTTAAGAACACAATCAATTCATTATCTTTTTCATAAAGTTCTCATGTGCACACATTAATCATAATGGAGTGGCACCAGGCAGAAAGTTCTTACCTAAGCAAGTTCAGTGCTGCAGCATCCCTTTATCATTTAACTGCCTCTTGCGTTTAGGCTTTTATTGTCTGCTCGTTCAGCTGTTGTTTTATGAGTGCTGGTGTTCCCTTTGCATGCACCAGCTGAACAATCTCCAGTGAACCTTCCTGCAGTGGGGCCCTCAAGGCTCTCTCTGCTCGGGGTGCAGTGTGTAGCTGTGCACAGGAAACAGGTATCACTCCAATCTTTTATGAAAAAAAAAAACAACAAAATAGATTATGTAGTGTGTCCTTACGCATCCTTTTGGGCCTCAGGCCTGAGGGGCAGGCACCAATCTCTTCTCCCTGTGATCAGTGGCAGTACCCGAGGGAAAGGCATGGGGCTCTGTCAGGGTGGGTTTAGGTCAGATACCAGGAAAATGTTTTTCACCCACGGAGAAGCTGGGCACTGGAACACTCCCCACTGAAGTGGGCATGGCACCACGTCTGCCAGAGCTCAGGAGGCGTTTGGGCAATGCTCCCAGGCACAGGGTGTGGTTCTTGGGGTTGTCCTGTGTAGGGCCAGCAGCAGGGTTTTGATGGCATGTTGATGAGGAGAGAATGGCAGATGTTACCTGCTTTTATTTCAGAAAGGCTTTTCACTCTGTCTCCCATCACACGCTCACAGGTAAACTCTGGATGAGATAAATGGAGAGTGAGGTGGATCCAGAGCTGGCTGAGCCCAGAGAGTCATGGTCAGTGGAGCAGAATTCAGTTGGAGGCCTGTAGGCAGTGGCATTCCCCAGGGATTAATACTGGGTCCAATCTTGCTCAACTTGTTTACCAACAGCCTTCAGGAAGGGATAGAATCTACCCTCAGCAAATTTGCTGATGATTTTTTGCTTTAAAATAATACAAAAAATATTTTAGCCACAGATCTTTGTTCACTGTTTGGGTTTTGGAGGGTTAAAAAAAAAAAAAAAAAAAAAACAAAAAGGCTACTTTGACTTTTTCAAGTATCTGAGATTTCATTGCTGAATCACTAAATTTCTCAAGTTTCACCTGTAGCCTTGTCATTTTTAAAATATATGAGGATAGAGGTTTCCTATGTAAAGAACACAGAGTGGAAATGAATTCACTGGTGTCCCATCTATTTACTCCAAAGTTAATTACTAAAGGTAGGATTCATTCCACCTCATCTTAAATATCTAAAGATGTCTGCGAGACATCTTACTTTAGGCTGGGATAAAATTCCCCCAGGGAGAAACCAATTTCTGTCCTCTGTCTGTAGACATAATACAGATGGCTTCCTTGGCAGGCACAACTTTTACATGAAATTTCTCAAAAGTAGGTCTTCAATAAAAAAAGATTATCTTTTTACAGTAAGTAACTATCTCAGCATGGATGCCACACTGTGTGAAGCTTGGACATCGCTGTTCTAACCTTGATGTAAGCATTCAAAGTCAGCCCTAGGAAGGGAGTTTAACATTTGACCTCACTTGGTCAAAGCAATGTGAGAAACATCTATATCTTGTTCCAAAGTGTTTTGAAACACCTCTTTCATAATGCTACAGAACTCTTGGGAGGCAATAAAGATTTACTCTTACATTTTTTTTTTTTTTTTTTTTTTAATTTTAAAACTCGTTTAAAAAAAATTATATTTGTCTGTATCTCCTTGGTAAAAACAAAATAAGTCGAATACATACAAGATAAATAATAGTTAGTGTCATGAGAGATAAGATTTTTTTTATTATTCTTTTGTGAGACGTGTGCATATAGCCAGTAATAATTATCTTGGAAATATAAAGTGAAGATACATTTAGATTACATTGTATCAGTGGATCAGAATATCTGAAGAAAAGTTAATTAACTATTAAATCTAATACTTTGGATGTAAAGCGGTAATTAACAGCCTGTGTCTTTTGCTACCCTCCTTTCTTCACTCATTGACATTTTGTGAATCTTTTAATCATGTTTTTAAAGAAACCTGTTCTGTCAGTGCTCTTGAGGATAATACATTCTGGCAGATGGCTGGGATTAAAAAAAAAAATTAAAAAACAAACCACCAAAACCAACAGAAACTGTTAAAGTGGCTTTTTCTGTCTGTGTTTTCAGTGTGTGTCATGGAACATCATGGATAATGACATGAGTGATAGGAACCTGCCATGATTCAGATGATTTTCAAGAGGAAAATGGAACACACTCTCTGAAGATTTCTTCTGCTCTCAAGCAGCCTACAATGTCTTTGAAAATAGCACATATTGTCACAAAGTGACAGGAAAGATGCCAGAAGTGGAGGGGTTAAAATCTATAACTTCTATAGCTGTTCATAAAACATATAGCAAAAGAAAACAAATTCCATTAAAAGTTCCCCATCAGAATGGTGTAATTTCAAAAAGAAAGTTTATAGAAAAACTTGTTTAATTTGAATTTTTGTCGGTTGGGCTCATTTTCGGCTTGGGTAGAGGTAGTTTTCTTCCCGGTGGCTGGTGTGGGGCTGTGTTTTGGGTTTGTGCTGAGCACAGGGTGGATAACTCAGAGATGTTTTTGCCATTGCTGGGCAGGGCTTGCCCAGAGCCAAGGCCTTTGCTGCTTTCTGCACTGCCAGGCTGGGGAGGGGCTGGGGGTGCTCGGGAGGCTGGGGGGAGACACAGCCAGGACAGGTGACCCCAAGGGACCAGAGGGACATTCCAGGCCCTGGGACATCAGGATCAGTGTGTAAAGTGGGCAGAGGAAAGGAGGAAGGGGTAAGTTTGGGGTGATGGTGTTTGTCTTCCAAAGTACCCGCTGTGCGTAACGGGGCCCTGCTCTACTGGAGATGTCTGAGCACCTGCCCAACCAAGAAAGCAGTGAATTAATTCCTTGTTTTGCTTTGCTTGTGTGCACAGCTTTTGCTTTTCCTATTAAACTGTCTTTACCTCAACCCACAAATTTTCTCACTTTTACCCTTGCAGTTCTCTCCCTGATCCTGCTGGTGAGGGAGTGAGTGAGCGGCTGTGAGCAGCTTGGGGTTAAACCATTACATCTCTTTTGACAAAATTTTGTTTAGAACAGATTTATGCTTCTCAACACTAAAGACTAAAAAAACTGAATTTTGTATTTCCAACATGCCTTTGGGGAGGTATTTTTTAAATACAGTTTGGTTTATAGGTTTACATTTTAATGAACAACAACTTTTTGAACCTTCTTAAAACACTTTTCCAAAACTTTTACTTTCATAGTATTTCTACAGGTTTCAGATCAATTTCGGGGAAAAAAAAAAAGAAAAAAAAAGCAAGCAAAATCTATTTCTGTATGTATTCTAGTACAAAAAGCATGACATTTTTTTCCATATAATAATTTTCTTTTAGGTCACCAAGTCTCTTTTAATAAAAATATAAATGTTTATATATATACACATATGTGCATTCACTCTGTTCTAACACATCATACTCCTGGTTGACATATCAGCTATATTTACTGAGCCAAAAAGAATGATTTTTAACAACTTTCAAGATGCTTGAACAGGACAATATGGTGTTTATGCACTGATTGTATTTTTGTTCTACAGTTAGCAAAACTGGAGTCAAGCTATAACTGGTAAAGAATAACAAAACCTTAATTACAGACACACAATCAGGAAACTTCTTGCTTTCCCACTTACAGTCTAAGTTCCTGAATCATTATGATTCCTTCTTTAAAGTGCATTTAGTTAGCATAATGATATAAAATATTTGCCATATATGTACATATTGTTTCATTTAAAAAAAATCATATAAATGTTTGATACTACTTTTTATTTGTTTTCTATGGATACTAAATATACTGAATAATATGCCCCTTTCAAAAATATGTTGAGGAACACATAAGATAACTACTTTTACTGTTTTGGGAGTGAAAGAGGGCATTTCAATAATTTCTCTGCAAGTTACTGTCAAACTCCTCCATTGAAATAGACCTAGCTGAGCAAAGTATGATGTGCAAACCAGAGACAGAGGGACAGAAGGTGACATGAATGAAGAATTTTGTGAAAGAAAAGCCACCCTGGAACAGGTTAGGAAGTGCTAGTAGGAAATTGCTTTGAAGGAAGAATTATAGCCAAGAAGCTGTTCAAAACAATGTATGAACACTGACACCAGTGAGTCATGTTCAGCGTGTGTTGCCTTCGGGCTTATTTTTAACTTCTGTGTAGAAAAACTTGAGCACAGGTACTTCCAGGATTATATCTTGTGGGAAGTTTGAGCACATCAGCTCTGTTCCTTCATAGATGTGATAGTTATGGATAGTGCTGGCAAGTGTGTAGAAAAGAGTCCTGATTAGTCAGCCACATCCCAATTATGATGTTTTTTCCATCAGCACAGAAATGAGCTTTGGCAAAACAAGCATCCCAGACCTCTCCCTTGAATTTAACCCTCCTCAAATTTTCATATTTTGTATTATTGTTATGCATTACACCTGTGAAACAATAATGTTGTTGCTAAGCACAAACAAGATTTTTTTTTTATTCCACTATTTGCTTATCTAGTGCTGTAGCTACTTTAAATAATTTCTAAATGTTCATTCATTTTTTTAATCATTGAAGCTGAGAATTAATACTGCCATCCTACAGGGAAGAAAAGAACGGTCTGTGAAAAAAAAAAACAACAACAAAACAAAACAAAAAAAAACCAAAAAAAAAAAAACCTAAAAAAAATGGTGTCAAATATCAAGAACTTCAAAGACATCATCAGTCACAGCTTTTTCTGTTGTTGTTGTTTGTTTTCTTGTTAGGGTTTCACTGCTTTGTGTTGGGTCTAATCTGTCTGCAAATAATCCTATTGAAATAAAGGGAATATTTTCTGGAAAGAGAAGAGAAGGAGAAGAGTGGGGTGAGAAGCTGTGCGAGGAGCAGCCCTGCAGGGCCAGGGCAGGGCAGGAGCAGGGCCGGCTCCAGGCTCTGGAGCTC
>VZRO01005857.1:352547-364435 GCA_013397915.1 Daphoenositta chrysoptera | reverse complement strand
TAAAAGTAAAAATAGTTCAAAAATATCAAATAGTTTTTTATATTTTTATTATTGTTATTTTTTCTTAAGTTTTCAATTTTCTGACTTTTGGTAAGTCTCAAATATTAAAAAAAACTCCAGGTTTTTTATTCGTTTTCCCTCCCCCAATACTTTTATTCTCTGGTTTTTTTTTCCTCATAATAACTTTTTAGTAATAAAATAAATTAGAAAAATAAAGACCAGGCTTAAGTCTATCATCTTAAGCTCCCACCCCCCATTTTTTTCCTCTCTTCTTTTATGTTCCAAATTCTACACCAGATATTTTTAGACAACTAATATAGTTCTTTAAGAACCCTGAGAAATCAAAATGAATTTGAGTCTTTTGCTGTAAATATTTCCTTTTTTTTTTTTTTTTTTTAAATTAATTGATTCATTGCCTCATGGAATGCTTCCAGTCATCAGCTTGCAATTAACACTTTCAGTCTTGGCACTTCCTTTATACGAGGTCTTTCATATGATCTTTAACACCAGTGAGTTAAAGCACATATGACATACTGTCATAGTTTACATGGTCTCTCTTGTTAAGGTGAATATTTTTCTAATATTTGGTTATTACACTGAAGTACAAGTTACTTTTTAGTAGGAGTTTGACATTTTCAAGAATTTTTTAATAATAATATCTACTAAGTAAGAAAGAAAAAAATCAGCTATCTAAAAAGGGGCTGAAATAAATAGCACTCAGTAAAAAACCTGATTAAAATATTTGTTCAGACTAAAGAGGAAGGATACTTCCAATTGCTTATAAAGATTTGTTTTTTAGATGTGTCACAGGCTCTATATGAATTTGATTTTTTTTTTTAATCATAAATTCTCCAATTACTTGTGGTTTTTGGTGGTTTTTTTTGGTTTTGTTTTGTTTTGTTTTTTTTCTGGATTTCTGTTTTTCACAATTCTTAAAATTCAAGGCAAGCTTTAGTCAGGAATCTCTCTTAGGAGCTGAGAGAGAGAAGGGGAAAGATGTTGTGGGCAGTGTTGTACTGACTTTGTTCCCAGCCTCAGTGTCTCCCAGTCCATTTCCGCTGCTGCTGGCATTAGGCAGAGGCTTTGGGCAGCTCCTTCCTCAGAGTGCTCCCCTCAGGACACACAAATCCAACCACCCCCTGCCAGTCCATCACAGCATTTTACAGCCATGGGGATGCTCCTTTTCCCACGTCACCTTTTCGGCACCTTTTGTAAATAACAGATGTTACATCCAGCCTGGCCTCGATCAGTTCCGGGGATGACGGGGCATCCACAGCTTCTCTGGGCACCCTGTTCCAGTGCCTCGCCACTGCCGTGGCCAAGAATCTCTTCCTAACAGCCCACCTAAACCTGCCTTCTTTCAGCTTACAGCCGTTCTCACTTGTCCCATACCTAAGTATGCAGCTCTTTCTGCAAAAGTACTTTTCTTTGTGTTGAAAAGCCACATTAAGGTCACCCCAGAGCCTTCTCTCCTCAGGCTCAACAATCCCAATTCTCTGTCTTCTCTTATCTACCTGTTCCTGTCCTGATGTGCAGCACGGTTTGGTTTTAGTGTCTCTCAACTTCCCCTTTTTGAATGCCATGAGATACTAGTAACATTTTCAGATTAAAAATAGCAACCACATAGGGATATGTTAAATACAAAATTAACCCAATCCAAACAAAAGCCTTCAGGTATAGAGCCAGGGCATTATTGCTGCTGTGCAAAGCAATTTTTTACATCTTGATCCTTATCCCAGCGTTCACTGCACCTTGGACCAGGCACAACAGCTGCTTTCCTCCCACCTTCTTTTCTCTCCAGTGGCAGACTGCATGATGCTGGGGTTCAAAGGATTGTTTGGGATCTGTGTTCTCATCCTTTCCCACTCTGGCACAATTAACTCCCTGAGCTACATGTGCTGCTTGGGCAAGTGAATAAATCCTGAAGTAAGATTCTGAATGGACCCTGGTGTTTCGAGTTGGCTCCATGAAACCAAATGATCAATACTTCCTTCCTTGCAGAGCCTTTTTTTATCAGAGTTTGCAGCCTCCCACCAAGGTTCATAACCTTGGCGGTCATCTTTCATCCTGAACTGTCTTTGATTATAATTTTACATCACACAAATCTCATTCTATCATCTCCAAAACATAGCAAGGCTGTGACCAAAGCTGTCTCAGGATGATGCCAAGTCAATAATTCATACCTTTATTACATCTCTGCTGGGTAGCTGTAATTCAGCCTAGTTGTTGTAATTGTAGTACGCTAGCACCTGTAGATTGGTGTGCCTGGAGCAGTTCTGTGTCCAATGATTGTTCCATGCCTTTTACAATCTTATCTACTTGTCTAATGCATCTGTAATATATAGCAAATGCCTACCACACCTTACAGAGACAAAGAATTTATGCCACTTAAGATTTTAAATCCTTCCTTATGAAATACCACAGCTGAAAGGTAATTCTTTTAGACTATCAATTATTCTCAGGTTTGTATTCCCTTCACATCCCTTACTTATTTCCTCCCCTCTCTCTCCCTTTATTTCTTTCTTTCCCTTTTTTCTTTCACTTCTCCTTCCCATTTTCCTTCTGCTAAGAACTACACAGAGTATTTTTGATTACATCTATTGTATTTCAGATTTTTAATTACTGTACATGGGACACTGAAAAAAATTTCTTAAAGGCCATTAGAATCAGAAGCCTGGGCTCAAAAGCTGTAATGTGAATGATGTTCAAATGATAAAAAACGATGTGGAAGTAAGAAGGGATAATGTCTATTTTGGCATTTGTTCTCAACTATTTCTTTTTGTTTTTTGAAGCAGTTACCCATGGCAAAATCACTGATGGAACAGACACAAAAAACCCAGGTCCATCCATTTTCTTACCCTTCAGACTATATATAGAATTATATGAGAAGAAAAAAAAAAAGTAGCTATATTTAGAAAGCACAAAGCAAAGCATTTTTTATTGCTGGGTAGTTCCCAGTCTATACTTTTGCATGGCATTATTCCATTCCAGTTACAAAATTCATATTTGCATTTTTAGAACTTCATGAGACTTATCAAGAATCCTTTCTTAACTGGTGGAGATCCCTGTGAATCACAATTTTATGCCATCCAGAAACTTGTTGAGAGAAAATTCTTAGCTGTAATCCAATAGTACACAGGGACAGGATGTTCCATATAATTTCTGACACTAGGAGTGCGAAATAGCATGCCACAAATTCTTTATCTACTTAGTGCTATGGACTTGTTACATCTCACAAAAATCTAATTTCTTAAATCTGAATTTAAACTCTTAAATTCCTAAAACTGTGTGGCATTCTTAAGGTAAAACATTGGCTCTCTGTAAAAGTTTTTGCTTGTTTTCATTACAGGAAGAGGCTGGAGAAGCATGCAGTGAAAGTATCCAAACAACACTAGCAGGCAAAACAAAAAGCGACATTTTTATTATAATAAAGATCTTAATTTTGAATAATTCTGTGTGTTTTACTGGAGTTGTTAACTGCTCTTATTTAGAAAATTACATTATAGTCCTTATTATATCTAAGTGTGAAATTAATGCTCCCACTTTTAACACAGTGAATGAGAATAATTTGCCAAAGAAAACTCATGGTATTGTAGAGATCTAAGAGAGTTTGTGTTTGCTCCAGAAGCAGGTAAAATGCTGACCTTTCTGTAGTAGCCATAATAATATATCAGAAGAACTCAGGCACCTTGTGAATACACCCACAGTATATCAGCATCACACAGTTTACATTTTGAAGCGTATTTATCATAACTGAGTCAAACAGGGCAAAATTCTCAAACCAATCTATAATTTACAATCCAGCATTTGGGACCTGGCAACTCAGTAATTATTTGGCTTCTGCTTGTGTGAGTATGCATGTGTGTTTATTATTTTATTTATTTATGTGAGATGTGTGTACACGAGTTTTATTTTGGAGGCTTATGTTATAAAAGCTCTGCATGTGATTTATTAAAAACAAACGATGTAGCAAAAAGAAGATTATATTCCCTCATAATGGGATGGGGTGCTTGCCAGAGCCTGAAAGTGGAATACTAACTAGTAGCTTTCTGAAAGCTGCTAGTTTAAGAGCTGTTGAATATAAGCGGACTTTGCTCCCCTGTTAGCTTGGGAGACTATTTCCTTTCATTTTTAATTTTATTTTTTACCTTTTGGAGGTTGTTTTCTTTTCTCTTCTCCTTAGGCTCCATTCTCTGGTCCTTTTCCAATACAGATAAAGCAGATGAGAGAAACAGATCTAATGGGACAAGTGTGTTGTGGCCAAAGCTTCAAATTTCTTCTTCCGAATGGACAGATGCTGATTTAAACTGATTTGTGTCCCCAAGGTGATCTGTCATGCAGCTGGAAAGGGTGGAAAGGGTGCCCAGGAAGGAGAGGTCTGGAGCTGAGTTGCAACAGAACAGCTTGGCATCACTCAGGGATTCAAACAGGTTCGACCACTTCAATTCTGCATTCACAGGAGGAGCAGATTGTGGTGAAAAACCTCTGATGGGGATGAGGCGAAAGGATGTCATCAGAATACTACTGAGGTGCATGTCTTTCAGGAATAACTTAACTTCTAGCCTTGCACCCATCCTTAACACATGAGGGCTTAGGGGGAATTTCCTGCTGTATTCAGGTCTCTTAGTCTTTCTTTTGACTCAGTCAAAAACAAGGCCACATCATGCAATATTCAGCATTATAAAGCAGTGAATCTCACTGGTTGCAATGGTATCTTTCTCAGAGGAGATTCATCACACTCCCATTGTCAGAACCTACCTGTTACAGGCACCTTTAGGGCAAGAGTGATGGGTATCAGAAGCCATGGTGATTCTCAGTAATGCCCACAAGTGAGGCCCTTGGATCCAGAAACAGACTGTCCATGCTGAGATAGATATTTGTGTACTATGGACTGACTGTCCACAATGTTTTGTTCAAGTATCAGGAATTTTTAGAGTGATGACACCTAGGGCGGATGGGAATACCAGCTACAAAAGAGGTCTATCACAGAAATCTATTCTCTTCCTTGAGATAAGGTGTTTTCCTTAAGTTTGGCACTAATACCAGGACTGAGATGAACTTTAACTCACTTTAATCTGCAGAATTATTTTATATGTATATGTCATATTAATGCTGTGTATGTAGATGAGGATAGCTTTGGGTTTTTTTTTTTGGTTTTTTTTTTTTTTTTTTTGATTTTTTTGGGGTTTTTTTATGGCAGAGGATAATATCATATCACTTTTTCAATTCCTTCTTTGTTCTGAATAAAAGAATTCATACTTCCTCTTCTGCTCCTAAGAATTATCTTTGAGTACAGGACAGGAGACTTATAGGTATCAAGGAAATAAAAACCAGTGTGATGGGGATCTGAGTATTCTGGTTTAGTGGAAGGTGCTCCTGCTCATGGCAGAGGGGTTGAAACAAGATGATCTTTTAAGGTCCCTTCCCATCCAAGCCATTCTATGGTTCTACAAAAAGGAGAAAATTTCTCCCCTTGTTATATTCAAAATAAGCTCACGGCGTGTACAAGCATGCCACTGTAACAGAGAGAAAAAAGTCGAAAAGTATGAGAACAAGAAAAGTGAGATTGATATGTCTTGTCAACTAAGAGATGGAAACTCAAATGAAGGCAGTAAAGACTGTGAAATAACCTTTATCTTGTACATACACACTTGACCAGCCTAATGAGAAACTACCATATGACTGAAATGCCTCATTTTGTATGATAATTTACAATTTTATTTTGAATAAAATTCATCCCTGCAACAAAGAACAAAATTAAAAGTAAAAAGGAAAAATGCAAGTATAAACCAGTGTAACTTTCTTTTGCCTTGCTTTACATATCTGTAAGAAAGAATGAAAAGCACTTGTACTTTCTCTTCACCGGACATGTAGAGTCTTAATGTGACTGAGATCTTTCAGTGGAAGTAGAAGGAAAAAATCTTATTATTATGATTGCTATTATTATCATTATAGCTATCATAATAGTCGCCATCAGTATTGAATACATGACAAAAAATTGCCAGCCAATCATTTTGATGGCTGTGTTTAAGAGGATGAGGAGTAAACAGGAAAAATAAATCTCATCATCTGTTTAATGCTATGTTTTTGCTTAGAATTCTGGTGATAACATTGAATTACTGTATTTCCAGAATGTTCCTTGTAAAGGATTCACTAGCAAACCATATATATTAATTAGATGTGCACAGTAACATTCCACTGACAACACTGAAGACCTGTTTAAAAATTGCTATTAGAATGTCTTTAATAGATTAATCTCTCATTTTTCCTTATTTATTCTACTCGGGGAAAAAAAAAAAAAAAAGGTATGTTGTCATCTTCAGCGAGATGAGTAAAAGAATCCAACAGAATTTAAATTGGAAGTCCAAGCAGTATAGAACTGTATTTCTGAGTTTATGGACATTCATCTCATCAAAGGTTTATCTTCTCACAATAATATGTGATAAATAACAATAACATAACAATACAATGACCGTTTTCAAAATACACTAAGATAAATTTCTCTGATTTATTTATTTAAAATATAACTACATTTAGATCCCTTATCAACTTTACAAAGTCACCTTAAGGTCTTAAATTGTTCAGGGGTTTTGTTGGCCTAATGCTTTCTGTCACGCTTAATCAAACAATCAATTTTAACAGAAGCTGATTGTCCAAATAAGTTTAGCTTAAATTCCAGGTATTGGATGACATCTCCAGGTTATCAGAAATAGCAAATTGCCAAGGCTGGTTGTAACTAGATGATAGCAGCTGACCTGACAGGCGTGTACTCTAAAGTGTTGCTCATCCTGGGGGCATGGGGTGGGGAGCAGGATCTGTGGAAGACTATAAAAGATATTTAACAAGTATTCAGTGAAATGGATAATGACACCTACCTTCAGTTCCACCAGTATAAATTAGGATCTTTGATACAGCCAGTTAAAGTATACTGGTGTATACAAACAGGTGAGAACAGAATCGACCTCCCAGAGACTGAAATTTTAAATATTTACCGTAGAGGAATTGCGAGAATGTTGAGGTTTTCCGTACATTTTTACAGCCTAAGCATCCAAAGTCTTAATCTGTAGAGAATAGTATTAAATTTTGTTGGGATTAGTATCAGTAAATCTACTCGGGGATCCCATTTAGATGGGATAGATCCCATTATATGTATGTATGCTGTTTCAATAAAAATATATATAGGTACACTGTATCTTCTATCTGTCTCTGTTTTATCAGGATTTCACACAAATGCATAGACATTGACACCAACATCAAAACTTTAAAAAATCACTAACTTTCATTATGGATGTTCCCTGGTAGCCAAGAGATCTTACCAACCACTGTATAAAAATGGGACCAGTACCATAAATGGTCATTTTGGGCTGGGAAGCCTGTCCTCTGGCAATGTCAGATCCCAGCAGAGAATTACAACCCACCACAAGTGGCTCTGGGCTGAATCAAGAGAAAGAACTGCTTGCCAGCAACTGCAATTTCCTTTTAAGACCACTTTTCTATGGAAATTTAATACTCGTAACAGGATTGGAAGAGAGGTAGAACTCGAGGTCTTTGCTGAGGTCAAGGTCTAATTTTGCTGAGCATATGATTTCACTTTGTCTGGAGCCCAAGCCCTTGATATACTGTAACCCACCTGTGTATCTTGCTCATCTGCACAAAGTCAGTTTTATGTGTGTTGGATCCTTGCACTGCTTTTGGCTCTTGTCCCTCTTGTAAAGTTTTAGAATAATGGCACTTTGTCTTAGAGAACATAAAACTTGGCCTGATTTCAGAAAAAAAAAAACAAACTTAAATCCTCTCTGTGCAATTCAAAGTGGAAATGCAGTTTTTCTAAAATAAATAAAATATTTTTGTGCTATGAAACATAACCTTGTCATTATGGATTCTAGGATAATTATTTCTTCTATTCTTTCTTTGAATTCCATTGTGTCTTTCATTTAAATTCATCATTTATTAACTTTTCCTTTTTTCTTTTTTGTTTCTCAAAAAACAAGCAAACTAATGGAGAAAGAAAAACCCAAAGAAAGTACAATACAAAGAATATAAATCAGGCAAATGAAAGTTTGTTGAGGACAGCAGGGGACATTTAACTAATTTTGAAATACCTTGGCTCTTGTTAATAGATTTCTCTTCACGTTCCTGTGGGAAAAATTACCTTCAGATATTTTATTAATAAATAAAATGGAATTAAATGAAACAAAATAAACATAATTTTAAGGAAAATAAATCCCGATTTATAGTTTAAATAAATAAATATATCCAAGGAAGTCTCTGCTTTTAATGAGGGATCAGGAATCATATATCAGAAATGCTCTCTGACACAAGCAAGCTTCTCAATACTCTTCAAACTTCATCTAAATTTAAATCAAAGGGTATCATAGAAAATCATAGAAAATAAACAACTAGGAATAGCTTTATGAAAACTATTTTCTGACTTAGTTGCAAGAAAAATAAGCAAAAGATAAATAAGCAAGTAAAATACGCTATAAAAAACTAAATTTGAAGGTTCTTTCTCTTTCCCATTTTTTTCTCCATCTCTTTTTAGAGTGAAATGTTACATTTGATTCTAAAGTACAAGTTAGTTGTCATATACTTACAAAAAGAGTTCAGGCCATGGAGAACAATTTCCTTGGAGCTGCTTTTCTTTCAACCCAAAAACTCAGTGACTAGAACAGCTTCAATTCATTCATTCTTTTGACAGCATTTGAGCAATACATCTCATCTCTTAAAAGAATGAATGCTTCAATATTTTTGTCTCCAGGACAGTTGAAGCAAGGTGCCTCTAACTCTTCTGTTCTCTTTTTTTTTTTTTTTTTTTTTTTTATTTTGTACAAGCAACTAAACTTCAGGTGTCCCACAGAACCACAATTTTTTTAAAATTCCTCTCTCTCACCTGTGTTTAAAAAGTGCCAAATCTGGCCTGTTCCAAGAGTAAGGTTTGAGGAAAATTTTGTTCTAAAACCCCTGCTATCAGCATGGTTAACAACAGGAATCATAGTATCAAAAACTTTTACACTGGAAAAGGACTAAGATGGTCAAGTCCAACTGTTAGCTAAGCACTGCCAGCCCCTCCCCAAGTGCCATGTCTACAAGTCTCAAATACTTCCAGGGATGGTGACTCCACCATTGCCCTGGGCAGCTTGTTCTAATGTCTGTCAACATTTTCTGGATTTTTATTTTTTTTTTTTTTTCTAATACCCAAATGAACCTTAGCTGGCACAACCTGAGGCTGTTTTCTCTCATTCTATCACTTGATATACGGGAGCAGAGCTCAACTCACACCTGGCTGCACCCTCCTTTCTGGGAGTTGTGGAGTGAGAAGGTCCCCCCTGAGCCTCCTTTTCTCCAGGCTGAGCCCCCCCAGCTCCCTCAGCTGCTCCTCATCAGACCTGTGCTCCAGACCCTTCCCCAGCTCCGTTCCCTTCTCTAGACATGCTCCAGCCCCTCAGTGTCCTTCTTGCTGTGAGGGAACAAAACTGAACACAAGATTTGAGGTGTGGCCTCACCAGTGCCCCCAGCACAGGGGGATGGTCACTGCCCTGGTCCTGCTGGCCACACCTTGCTGACACAAGCCCGGTGCCATCGGCCTTCTCGGCCACCTGGGCACCCTCCAGCTCAAGTTCAGCCACTAAAAACCAGCACCTCCAGGTCCTTTCCCACTCAGCAGCTTTCCAGCCACTCCATCCCAGCCTGGAGCTGCAGGAGGTTCTTGTGACCCAGGGGCAGGACCCAGCCCTTGGCTTTGTTGAACCTCACACACTTGGCCTCGGGCCATGGATCCAGCCTGTCCTGGTCCCTCTGCAGAGCCTTCCTGCCCTCCAGCAATCCACACTCACACCTAACTGGGTGTCATCCTCAGTCTGACTGAGGCTGCACTCAATCCCCTCATCCAGATAATGGATAAAAGTATTAAACAAGGCTGGGGCCGATACTGATCCCTGGGGAACACCTCCGGTGACTGGACACCAGCTGGATGTAATTCCATTCACCACTGCTGAATACATTCACCCACTCTGCTGAATTAAGACTTTAGTCCAGGACAATTGTTTGCTGTCTTCCAGGGCAGCAACTTATTTACTCCTAAATGATATCAAAATACGTAGCGGAAGGCGCCCTTCATCCTTAGTATTAAGTGGTACACAGAGTCATAGAGTGAATATAGCAATAATTTCTATTCCAGTTGGACCTCAGTTTCAGCATTTACTGATTTTTATTTAATTATCAATATGAAACAGTTTTGATAAAAACTTTATTTACCTGATCATTTAAGAAGAGCTCCAAAGGATGCAAAGTAGAAGTTAAATTCCCTTTGAACTTCAAACATTAATATCCTGAGTCAGCAGGCCTATCACTATTATGTAGTACTTGTAAATTTTGGATTGTTGAGTTTTTCTGTTAATTGAAAAGAAATTTCACCAAAAAGGAATTCAGTTTGAGGCCAGGCTAAAAAAACTTGGTGGACTATAACAATTAAAATAAGTTTGAAAAATGTAATTGGCTTTATGGAGGAGACATGCTGAATTGTATTTTTATCACAAGGATAGAAAAAAGCAAGGAAATGCATTGGCATACATGCTGTCTCAGTTTTTCTCTTGCCTTTGGACCTTTCTTCTTTCATTGCATTGTCTTTCTATTTATTTTCTTTTTTTTTTTTTTTTTTAATGTCCTTAAACATCTCTTCATCTAGTCTCCTAAATTCAATAGATTTTTGCTTTTTGTTTCAAACTTTGACCAGGATTTCTTACCAACAATCACGACCAACATCCCTCACCTCTAACATAACATGTTTTTGTTACCTTTCGATTAGAAACCAAGCATCCAAACCATTCATCCCTTTACCTATTTCAAAAAAAAACCCCGACAAAACCTTCGCTTGCTCCTGGATTTGGTGTAATTACCCTACTGACTTTCTCACTCCAGCACTGACATTCTACAGCTACTCATTGAGTCTGGATGTTTCTGCTTGTGACAACTAGGCAAAAAGTGACAACTCACATCTCCTGATTACAATGCTTAAAACTCATATTTCACTCCTCCTCTTCCCTCTGTTTTCTCTCCAGTCCTTCCTTCCCCTATTTCTCTCTCCCCTTCACTTCTCTTCCTCAGAGACAAAAACTTTTACATTATTCAGGTCTCCATTACATGCTACGTTTTTGTTTTGTTTGTACGTAGAACTTTGAAGATCTGTAGTTCTTTTCAACATTCAAGGTCTTTGGACCCCTTACTTGTATGCAGTGCTATGCTACTTGAATTAGTATTACCCTTCAAAGAACAATATTTCCCGGCAACAGCAGTCACTGTGTAATGAGCTTTGTTAAAGCTGTTAATGCCAAAATGCCTTTTTGTCTTTGCATGCTTTCTGTCTTTGCAACCAAAAGAAATGTTTGATTGGAAAATTGCCATGTCGTCAGCAATGAATTTTGCATTTCCTTATAAAAAACAAGATTTAAACACAGTTTTGGAGATCTTTTGTTGCTAATGTTGTTGTGATTTCTCCTCCTAATGAGCAGAAGAGGGAGTCTGATGTGATAGCTGCCACATTGTGGGGTAGATGGGAGAAAATATGAGTATCTAAAATTTTAAGCTCAAAAATATGTTAAATGTTCAGAATACTTAAAAAGAAGAGAATCTACATTAATGAAATGTTTAAGGTGGTCTACCAAACAGTGTAATACCCTTTTTTCCACATAAATCCAAACAAAGACTTGCTATTTTTACAGTATTTCTGTATGCAATTGTAATGCAATATTAACCTACACACTAGAAATAAATTGAATTATGATTGAATTATTATTCCAGTTATTGAAGAAGACATATTTACAAGCAATGCATGTCCCTTCCCTTCCCTTCCCTTCCCTTCCCTTCCCTTCCCTTCCCTTGCCTTCCCTTCC
>VZRO01005857.1:324608-335047 GCA_013397915.1 Daphoenositta chrysoptera | reverse complement strand
AAAAAAAAAAAAAGCAAAAGGGAATAGAAATAGCAAATATTAATTTATTTTATATAAAATGGTTATTCATATACGAGACTTTCAAAAAAAATCTCAATCCCCTTATCCCTTAACTTGTTCTCACAGCATGATCCATTACCCCTTATGGACAGTGAACTATATGTACCAGTGTATTTATTAATGTATTGTAATAGATCACCAGTCTATATTTCTTTACTGCATCCTTGGTAACATATTCAGAACATTATTTAAAGCTCATTATTCACTGAAATAACACATGCAATAGCACAAGTTGGTTAGCTGTGATATTTTATTAGAGTGAGCATTTCGGGATTTTATTCTCAGTCCCTCATCAACATAAAACATAGTAAAGAGTTCATAAATCTAATTAAGAACATTAGAATAAGGAAAAATCACTGAATATTTAGTTAAGATATGCAAGCCTCATGTACAAGCAAGCCATTAGAGGCAGTCATAAATGCCAATTGAAAAGCACTCAATAACAGCTAGTTGGTGGGAGTACAACAAGACAGATGTAGATGGAATGCAAGTCTGCAAAGGTAGAAGTGTTTTGTTTATCTGGTTGTTTATCTGGCTTCATTTTTTATTTCCCCTCCCCTTCTCCCTTGAAGAAATTTTACTGAGATGCTGTTCTGGTTTGGGCTGCCATTCACTTAGGAACATAATCCTGTTGTAGATATTATATCCAGGGGGAAATCAATCTAATCTGGGCCAGCACCTGTCCTTGAAAGTAGCTGTACCTTCCTTTTCCTTTTCCTTTTCCTTTTCCTTTTCCTTTTCCTTTTCCTTTTCCTTTTTTCCTCTTCCTCTTCTTTTTCCTTTTCCTTTTCCTTTTTCCATTTTCCTTTTCCTTTTTCTGCTTTAGAGCTTTTTGAAAGATATTCAGGTTGTAAAAGATCGGTTTAAAAAAACCCAAATATTATGTACGTTGCTTCAAGTTTCTCAGTTGCCTAGAAGCCACTTCAACCCAAATTCAGCAATCAGGATCCTCCACGTGTGACAAAGGCCCTAAAAGATAAAGGCTTAGTTGAGGTAGGTCTATGGATAGCTTAGCTTAAGTGAGATGGGAGGAAAGACTGGAAAGCACATGTTACTTACAAAGCATAGTGCTTTCCTGAAAACAAGAGAAAAAGAAGACAAAATTCACTCCAAAGTAATTAGCAACCTATTGATTGTCTAGGGAACTTGCCTTTAAATTTCTTTGCTAAAGTTCTGAATACTCACTCTGCTTTGCCTCCACTACGTATTTTTAAAATCAGATTCATGCTCAAGTCTTGATACCCAAAATAAAGAGGCAAGAAGCAAAGGAGAAAGAGAGATTATTTGTATGAGTCAGTGGTGAGGGCAGTCAATTGGATGGTAAGAGATTATTGTTGTTCTTAGAAATTTCTTTCAGTCATTGTCTCTCATGCAGCCTATCAAAATCCTCCATGGACTCACCCTGATGTGAAGACACAGATGCAGTTCTTGTCTGGCGCTTTTTCCCAGGACAGAACCCGCGTCACTGGGCTCCCTATTTAAGAGGGATAAAGAAGTTCCTTGTGTGAGGGTCGTGAATGGGAAGGCAGCACTTTGCAGCTTGCTGAGCCCTGAAGAGGGAGGTGTGCTGTGAGGACCTTGCTCAGGACCAGCAGGAGAAATCCAATTATCATGGGAAGGTAGGTAGCTTTTGAGTCGCCTGAGCAGTAACTCTGAGCGTATTTGCAGCAAATAGCTGATGAGGCAAATAACAAGCTGGCAAATAACAAATTATGGCTATTCCACTCCTACACAGGAAGATGTAGGACCCTTAGATTCTGATTTTTCAGTTTTACTCGTTTGATTGTTCTTTGCAAAGCAGTTTCAAAGGAGGGTGGTTAGGCATACTCCAGGGAAAGTTTTGATGGCAAAACAGATAGGAAGTCCCTGTACCTAAGGATAAGGCTTTTCCAAACCTGAGATCTGGAACAAAATCTGTTCTTAAACACATCTGATTCCAGATGACACACTCACATTCAGAACACCTATTATCAACCTCTGCAACATAACACTAAATAAATGTAGTTTCAGTGCAGCCATCAGTCCTGTTTGCACTAAGATTCTTTCTTATTCAAGATCTCAGCTGTTTGATTGAATGTGTATATCAAGCCTGGCACCCATGAGCTAATGCAGTGTAGAACAGGTAATCAGTATTAAGAGAGATTTACTTTTAATCCTTGGTAACCAATGTGTGTGCATGTGTGGTGTTGGTTTATTATATATGGATTTGCATTTTGGGGTTTTGGACATTTACTTTTGATAGCTCATAGTTCTTGAAAAAAACAAGACTGAAGTATCTTCTCCAACTGACCCAATCACAAATGCAATCATTCCATTATGTATGGAATTTTTTTAATTACTGCACATTATATAAAAATTAAAATGTCCCCTCAGACTGCTTCAGTCCAAGTGATCTCAGGCTCCTCTGCCTTCTATACTCTTATTGAGTTGAAAAATAACAAACAAGTGTAAATGACATTTACAGCTCTTAATTGGTGTCATTAGCAGTTCTTATTATTCAGCAGGACAAGCAGTGGCCTTTTATTGAGAATTCAGTGGTGCACATCTGCTTTGAACTCATCAGACTTAGAGACAAGTAATAAAACAACTGAGTGAATGACTTAGGGCCATATCCATCATTAAAGAGTGCTTGCAGAAGATGATTTTTTTTTTTCTTAAAAAAATGACTTTTGGGACTATGATCATAGAAGGGTTAATGCTTCTTTAATAGAAGCAGATCTTGAAATAATGCTAATATATTGACTCCTTTTTAATAGCATAAAATTTTATTGTTTTTTATTGCCAGTGGTAATTGCTATAAACTAAACCTTGAGGCAAATCGGGGGGATTAGATTTGCAATCTTTGTAAGTGCTACAGGGTTGTTGACACCAGTAGGATGTAAGACTAAAGAGTTGTTTGATCCTTTAAGTATTGCAGAGCAATAAAATTGATGTTTGAGATACCCCAAGCCCAAAATTTCAGTCTTGAGAACACTTTATTTAGACATGCATCCTGTGGTACCAAGATGTGTGTAACCAACCAAGGGTTTAGTGACTTGGTCAGTGAGAGCCATTAAGCTCCAATGGAATTCACAAAGTGGGGAAGGTTCAGCCTTTTTTTTTATTATTATTCTTTATTTTTTTAAATAGGGGAGTCATGTAGCTTTTCTCCACAGTTTATGACAGATACAGCAGTGGGGCAACTGACACCATCCAGCTTTGGAAGCTTTCTCAGGCTTCTCGAGGTAAACTGGGGGAAATACAGTGGAGAGATTTAGGGAACTGGCACAGTCTTGGTCAACGGAGGGGCCATTCATAGTTATTCATGTGCCCAGATTTGTGAATTTAAAAATGGCTTAGTCATCCTGTTAAAGGCACTCGAGACTTTTTCTCCTTGTGCTAAACAAAAAAGACATTTGATGAAATGTACTCCTGAATTGCTTTTAAGTGTAAAAGGGTAGGTGTCCTCAGATTTGATCATCCTCTAATGTCTATAATTAGATTCTTTGTTAACAGAAAGCTCAAGAATTAGCTGCAGTTATAATAGAAATTTCTCTCAAACCAGATCAAAATATGTTTCCCACAGCTCTGAAATCTGTGTCTCATTTCACCTGTGCATGTCCTACTGTAGCTTCTCAGCTTTATGCACTGTTTTCTCAGTGTCTGATTTTTCCCATGCACTAGATACATTACCCAAACACCTATTTCTTCATAATATTGACAACATCTACAACTTTTATGGAGCTAATCCATACCCTGGTTGTGGGGTTCAGATAAATTGGGTATGGAGAAAAAAACTCAAAACTGGTGCATTCCTTTAAAAACAAGAGAAGTGAGCGAAATTTTGTTCAATATGCATAACACAATGGTCCAGTGTAACTATGGCCAGATATGAATAAAAATGAACTGACAAAGACCCCCCAAAACCCCTGCCAGAAATCTTAAGAAAAGTTGTCTCATCTCTTTGGAGCTGTACAATGTAGCAGATAAATTACTGCCTAATCGTTCATTACTGTGTTAACTGTCAGGGTGCTGACTATTGTTCCATATGAAAAATCCATGTTGAGAATCAAGCTCAAAAAAATCTCTGAGAGTTCTTTAACGAAAAGGAAACATTTGTTAAGCAGAAATGCTTTGTAACTCGCATATTACTTGCCAAGAAAAACCCTGCTCTGGTGCAGCTAATTTGTAGTGATGTCAGGCTGGGATTTTCAAAGGTGCCTAAAGAAGTTAAATGACTGGCTCCTATTGACTTTGCAGCTACAATCCTGATCAGACCTTTTATACTGCTTTCACTTTAATGAAGGGAAGAAGTGAAGGAAAGGGTTGGCTAATAGAGGGAGTAGGAGATTTACTTTTCTTGGAGCTTCACACAAAGATTTTTTCCCAGTGGATCAGCAAATGTATTATTATTAATAGCGATAATAATGATACCCACTTATTCACTCTATGGGAGTACACTCCAAATATCTTGTAGAAAATCGTGGTTATCTTTATTTCGTAGGTGAAAAAATGCAATCTGGGTCAACAAAGCTCAGCTACTCCTCTAGAGTTGCCCTGCTGTGCACGTACCAGCAGCACTTACAATGCAAAATTGCAGCACCAGGACTTAGCTACAGGTAACTTCTTCAGGCACTGATGCCCTTGGTCAAGGTTACTCAAAGATATACGACACATTCATAATGAAATGATGGATTTGACTGGGTCCCAAACCAGAATCCAGCTAGCTTTTATCTTTGGGGAGCCTGATGATAAAACAAGACCATCCTTGCACTTGGCACCAGGCTACCACATGGCTCATACTCAGTTAAGCACCATATTGATCTATTTTTAACCTCATAAATAAGAGGTGTTAGAATTCACAGTTATTCTTTGAAGGATGATGAATTTATGACAAAACTGTATGAAAAAAAAAAGGAGAAAAAATTGAATTTTATATTGTTTCAAACTTTAACTTGAACCCATTAGAAAATAAAAAAAAATATTGTGATCACTTCATGAAAAAAAATTCCATTTCTGAACAAGTATGAGCTACTATTTTAGGGAGGAAAAAATCAAAGACATTATTTTTAAGTTAGTTGGCTGAAAATTGGTCCTGTTTTGAAGAAGAAGTTTTGAGACCATTACAAAATCAACATTTGTAGGTCTTTTTGAAATCAAAATCCTTTTCTCTGAAGATTTGAGAGCACAGATTTACTCTGGAGAATATGTTTTTTTAACATTATTATTATTCCTCTATTTCTACTGATTTTAATGAAGGAGTCAAACCAAGTTTTGTAGTTTGTTTTTTATTCATCTCTCCTTGGCATTGGATCAGCAAGAAGTTGAAGTTATAAGTCTACTTGTCGTAGAGAGAATTTAGTGAAGAACAGATATAGCTGGAGAGGGGTTCAGTTTTTATCTGGGCTACTCATACAGCTTAGAAAATTGACTTTTTTTCTTTCTCTTTAGTGGATGTAGGACTTTAACGCAATGTAATTATTTCAATAAACTGCAAAAATTTTCTCTTTCTTACAAAGAAATTAGTCATGTAGCAATTTGAATTTTTGCTTAATTTTTTGCTTAAATAGTATTTTTTGTACTAAAAAATTGGTATGACTCTTAAGAAAATGTTGACATTAAATTTTTTCAAACTTTTTGCCGTTGTATGCACCTTAACACGTTCTTTCTTTTCTGCACCTAAGTTTCTTTATCCTTTCTGAGGATGTAATTCTTTTTTCTCTTTAAATGTCCAATTTTTTATAAACACACATACATAAACACAAAGCTTACTTACAATAACAGTTATGATCATACACATATGGAAACCATTAAAAAACTAATCTTTTATGTTCTTGAGAAGCAGTTTATTTCCCTTGTTGATTCAGGCTCAAACAGTTTCCATCAGGGTATTTCATCCCCAGATCCTCCTTTCTCAACCACTGCAGAAAATTCAGTCTCATCCCTTCTCTGCAATCCCACTTTCTGCCATCCCAGAAACATCTGGGTGAAGGAACCACAACAGACCATGTAGAAAATCCTTGTCCCAAGGCAGGACCAACAAAACATATATAACCAAACATACAATTCAAGAAAGCATGATTAAACTAAATTTCCTTCTTGCTATTCGTAATTTTCCTCATGGATTTATTGATGTGTAAATAAGGACCAAATACCAGCTACAATGCTCCTCAAAGCCACCAGTAGTGCATGACACTTTTCTTGACTAGTCTTTTTTGTGTTTTTGGTTTTTTTTTACTCATGAGACTTACAAGGAACAGATATCTATGGGCTGGCTACCTCCCTGCCAGCCTAAATTCAACCTGGTCAATCGGTTCATGTGTTTCTAGGAGAATTAAAGACAGATCTCTATAGAAAAATAGATTAGCAACAATGAAAATGACTGAAAAGCAACAATAACAGTGTACAGCAGTTGTCAAAATGTTTCTTTAGTGACATGTTACTTTAATTATTTCCTTTTTCTTTTTTTCTTCTTAGTAAATTCATTTCTTCCCCAACAAAAAATCAGGGAGATCTGCATCCATTAGAAAGCCATATTCACCACATTAAATTTGGATATAGGAAAACAGTTGAGGGAAGCACAGTTTACGTAATGTGTAATGTTTTATGTGATGCCATTCAAGGCAAATGAAGTTGTTGCAGAGATGAAGACTGGAAAAAAATTAAAAATAAAACACATAGTGGTAAATGCTGAAAAAGCTGGAATCCTTTTCACTGCTTACCATTAAGGCAGATTACTCTGTATTAATTGAAAAAAACCAACAAACAAAGGCATTTGCTCAACATAGACAATTCTTTAGAAATTATAGGTAAACACAGTTTGAAATAAGAGTTCATTTTTCTGTCCTGTATTTCACATACAACTTAGTTGATTGTTTTAATTTACATGTTTTCATGTAGCATCAGGCACGAAGCACCGGACAAAATATATACAACACAAATCTTCAATGACTGGCTTGATTTGATTGCTGACTAATTACTGGTTAAACTTATATACCATTTTAAATAATATTTACTGTCTAAAACTGAGGTATGTTTCTGGTTTTCAACATGTGTGCAGTCCCTGGGGAACAAATAATGAATACATGCCCAAGCATATCAGCTGCCATCTCCTCAGCCAGTTTGAGGTTTATGGTTTCAGATATTGCCTAATAGAACTGTTCTCATAAAATCAATGAAATGAAAACACTTTTAAAATTTTCTTTCCCAGGGAAAGTAAGGGAAGAGGAATTCATTAGATATTCCACAGGTATGCAGTACTGCAAACTCCAGAGAAAGACAAAGAAATGATGAGGCCGTGTAATTATGTTAATACTCTTAGCAGAGTGTGGTTTCCTACTCAGCACATCAGTTGTGTTGTGCTGCATATATCCAGAGTGAAAAAGCAAACCAGAAAAGCAACAAATGGAAAACTTTCTCCACCCCAACCCTCTCTAATGAATTTGCGAACTGAATGGAGATAATGTATGTAGAGAAAACATCATTTTCTCCATTTTATTGATGAACAGATCATCATATCATCAGTAAGCAGCACGATTACAGATGCTAGTCCATATTGAATCCAGAATTCTGAATGGCCATCATCTGTTGTCTTACCTAAGAGAAAAGTCTTCAAATTTGCAAATTGCCATCAAAAACACCATGGACTTCCAGTGAAAGACCAGAAGTTAAGGCTTTTCCTTGCCCACCTAGTGTTCTAACCACTTAAGCCTCTAAATATCAGCTGGTTTCCAGATTCATGCTGATTACAGAGTTATTGTTCCTTGGCTGGTTAACAAAGGGTGATCTTGCAAATGGTCCCTGGGTGCTCTCCCTGGAAGTTGTGTGCGTGTGTGTTTGTTCTCCGTGTCCTTAGACAGCAACAAAGCAATTCTATTGCAGTGGGAACCAGTTCAGAAGCCATTAAGTATCAATATGAGGATCTACTCAGATGGCTAAATTTGCTATTAACAGCACAACAGAGATTGAAGCAGCCCCAACAGTAATTCTGGATGGCAAGCAGCACCAGAGGTAGCATAACTACCACAGTTGTAAAAATGATGAGCAAGGGATGGGAGTGACAGTAGGGGAGATCATTACAGTGGCTTGATCAGATGTGACTGAAGATGTAATGACACCATCTCTTTGTTGCCATGGATGGGACAAAGACACCTCGAGACAGGTGGCTTTTCACTCCATTTCTGCCTTTCCTTTCCTTTTCCACAATGTTAAAGGAAACAGCTGGTAGCCCAGCACTGGAAGCATTTTAGATTCTGCTGGGACAAACTCTTGATCTGATTTTTTTGTTAATTATCAAAGAGCTAGGAGCCCTTACTACATCCCTCTTCTCCGGGGAATACTGCAACTCACTTATGTAGCTCACATGAAAGGTAAATTCTTCCAATGAAGACACCTTGGTTTGTAACTGTTAATACAAAGTCATCTGAACAATTACCATTTCAAAGTGTGTAACAACGTGTCATTCAAAGCAGCATATATTGCATGTGACAACAGGATGTGACTGGGATGGTAGTATACAGAAACCCTAGAAGTGATCAGTCAGGGGTTCTGACCAGCATTTGTTTGTTACATCATGATGAAACATTTCCCATTTAAATTCTTCTGTGTTCACATAAGAATCCCTTTTTAAATCATTAGGACTCAGTAATTTTGTATCTGAGAATTTCAAAGAGCTGTCTCAGGTGCTACCCAAACCATTAAAGTAGATTTAATCCAGTGTTTAAAACTTCAGGACATGCTTCAAGTGTAATGGAAAAAATGCATAGTAACAAACTTTTTAAAGGAAGAATAAATAGGATAATCCAAGCAATTACGAGTTTCATTTATATTTGAAGCAAAATGATGGACCATTTGAGACAAGCCTGAATTAACAATGAATTAAAGGAAAGTAATGGATTAATGGCAGTGAATTTGCACAGGTTGGAAATAAATCTTTTCAAACCAGCTCATGTCAATGCTTTGATGAGAGGACTGATTCAATGCGATAAAGTAATAATGTAGAATAATAATGTAACTCCGTTAAAGAAGTTGACTTGTATACAAGAAACTTTAAAAAAAAAAAAAAAGGTCCCATTGTTTTGCCAATCACATTGAATTATTAAAGAAATGGTTGATAACTATGCCCCACAACATAACAGCAAATTGGGAATTAATACTAATAAGGTGTTTTTTGGCTGGGGTCTCCCTGGGATTGATTTTTGACTCTATGCTAGTAAACATTTTATCAACAAGGTGGAAGAAAACATAAAATCATTACCAGTAAAGCTTGGAGTTGATACAAAAGCTAAAGGAATGATAAATAATGAAGAATACAAGCCGGTGGTACTCAGTGCTCTCTGCCTCCAATAAACTAGGGACAAGGATACTATTAGACTCAGATATATGAACAAGTTATTCTGGCATCACACATAACAAGTCAGCTGATTCATGAGAACTATCCATGGGAGTAGTCTACCTTGCAGAAAATCAAGGCTGTTCAAATTAGTTTAGCTCAGTGAAAAGCGGGCTAAGCAAACTCAGCTTATCTTATGTTTAACCCAGATTTATTGTACACAATGGGACAGACAGTAGAGATCAGCTGACATGCAATAATAGGTTTTGTGTCTAAGCCTAGGGTGTATTTTCAGTGTGGTTAATAACAATTTAGGAGCAAAGCATGTTTGTCACATTTACAAAGTGGGGGGAAATACCACAGTAAAAATTTTAAAAATAAAAATAATAATTTTTTCAGAGCTAATCGGGTGGACAAGATGAAAACAAAAAAAGTGAGTGTAAATTTAGAGTAGGCACATTGCATTTTTATGGTGAGAGTAATTAACTGTTAGAATGACCAGATTTATACTGGATTCTCCATTGCTGGAATTTTTTTAACAAGATTGGATTTTGTTTTCTGTAAAATATTATTCTCTTCAAAGCACAGGTATTGACTTGAAAGAGGAATTAAAAATCCTGGTTTCTGTGCTAGGAAGAAAGCTGAACTAAACAAATTCAGTGATATCTTCTCACTTCAAAATCCAAGAGTCCTATAAGGATTCACCAGCGATTTTCTGCCATGAAGTAGTTGATGAAAATAGGTAGATAATGAGGAAAAACAGCATCTGCATTCTCTGAGAAGTCACAAGTGTTATAATGGTGACATGGAGCAATGTAAAGCTTTATTTGCCGTTCCAAGTAACTGAAGTGAAAGTAAGTGACAGAGAGGACTGCTTCCAAATAACTTCTGATTTGGTGTCTTGAAAAATGCAGGCTTTATTCTAGGACATTTAATTCCTTATCTACTCCTATGAAAGATAAAAATCCTTCCTTTGTAGAAAGGCATTGATAAAAATTACATAAATCATAATCCCCTCTGAGAAAAAAAAATTAAGTTAGTGGTCTTGTCATGGTAATTAAGTCCAGTT
>VZRO01005857.1:314403-324571 GCA_013397915.1 Daphoenositta chrysoptera | reverse complement strand
ATATATAAAGGGAAAAAGAAAAGTGTATCAACATGATTGTGCAATTATTATTGTTACTGCTACACACATTGATTTTATGTTGCACCACTAAGCATGTTGCTTAGACAAAACTAAAGAATTAATGGTGTTTGCTTTTGGACTTTGAAGTGAAGAAACCTCTGAAAACTCAGTTTGAAGAGCAGCTCTGAAGTCATGCTGATTTACAGATTCCTAAAGTGGTGAATTGTTTTCAGTTTGTGTTTCCATCCAATTAGGAAGTGCTTGTAGAAAAAGAGATCCATTCCACCTCAGTATTACTATTGAGTTGTGATCTTTCTCGTCACTCCTGTTGGCTTCCTCCGTAACTGATGGAGAATCAAGGACATCTCCTGTGCCTGACTTGTAACCTTCAGGTGAGATGAATCAGCCTTCAAATATTGTTTGCTTTGTTTCCTGAAGAGCAAGGTTACAAGATTAACAAGAGGAAGATGCTTAGTTTAGCTGTCTTGAAAAAAAAAACAAAAAACACATAAACCCACGAACCAAACCAAAACCAAACACACTTCAACACACTTAGCTGTCTTTGTTCTGGCAGATTGTAATTATTCTGTCTCTTTAACAGTTGAGCCCACGAGAAGTTTACAAATCACTGATGCCTTCAGGTCAGTGGTAGTTGTCTCAGCCAGCATCCCTTACACAATTACATCCAAGGGTCTTTGTTAAAACAGGAGCTACGTAAAAAAAATTTATAGTTTTTATACGTGAAAGACAGATGGTGACATGAAAATAGCTCTGCAGATGGACAGGTCTATGATCAGTTGGCACTTATTACGGCATTGAAACAAACCAGCAGAAGGAAAATTTTGCAGGGGTCTCAGAATTTCGTATCAATTTCCATAAGTTTATCCTTCCACTGGAGTTCAGTTTTGTTTCCCTGCATTCTGTGGAAAAATATTTTTTATTGCAGTACAAATATTTTCTAATATCTGTCTTAAGAAGAACATTTTTGTGGTTTTTTAAAGTACATTTGCACCTAGTTTTTTGGGTTTTTTTGGTTTTTTTTTTAAATGACTAACCCCTGTGCTTCTAAATGTTAAAGAATATTTAAAATGGTTCTTATCACTTATATTATTTTCCCTTTTTTATTTTTTTATTTTTTTTTAAAGCAAAATAAAGTAAAATATTTCTTCACCAGCGCTAACAAAATGCCCGACAGGTCTGTGACAGGATGTCACAAATCAACTTCCACAGCTAGGAATGGACTTATGAACCTATTAAACTCACCATCTTTGGCTTTGAAGCAACAGTCATCATCATTAATTGTTATTATTGCACTCCTTGACATTTTCAAGGAAAAAAAAAGGCACAAAGGATTTCATGAGAGCCATAACTGGTCACCTTAAGACAGAAGGGCTGCTTTCACTTTATTTAATTAAAATGGTTCTAAAAAATCAGTGAAGTACAAGACCTGGAAGCAAATCAGATGCCCACTTTTCACTTGCCTATAAATCCTGGGGTCTCTTTTACAAAAATTGTAACATCTCTTAGGTTTTGGTTTTTTGGTTTTTTTTTTTGAGATTTGTGCAGACAGAACAAGGAATTTGTCCCTTACTGGGACTCCTAGACTGAATCACATAAGAAGAGTAGATTACAAAAAAAGATGCAAAACAAAGTTTTTCCATAGTATTGAAATCTTGTTTTGACTTTGAAATGATATGATGTTAAAAGGGTTTGGCTTTTCCAAGATATTTTCCCTAGAAAACTCTGGGTTTCCTACATGTGATACTGGACACAGAACCCAAAAAGCCATTTATGTACTTCGGCCAATGTAATGATAATATTCAGAAATTTAATTTCCTTTTACAATTTACCTTAAAATAACTTGTTCCTGGCTAATGGTTTCTGAAAATTATGTAATATTTTTCAACAAAATTAGAAAATGAGCTTTTGATGCAAAATGTTTTTAGCAGGTCTGCTAGTCAAATCATTGTTTTTAAATGCCCAAGTTTACAGCTAGATAAATTTTCATGGTCGTGTCCACACATCAGGGAAAATCCACAACTCAGACTCAACCCTCTTTGTGTTTTTAAGTGGGTATATATGAAAATTTATCATCTTCAGCTTATTATATTATCAATGGAGAAAGCAAAAGGCTGCAGAGGAAGAAAGAGACACTTCAGAGGCTGGATCTTATCTGTAATGTTTTATTAAAGATATTTTATGAGAATTTGTATTAAATTTCCAGTTAACCATACTTTTAAGATTGAATTTTTTTTTATTGTAACTTTTTACACATTTTTAAAACTTATGCAGAGTTTCTCACAATGAGAAAGTCCTGTTTGCTGACTTACTACTTGTTGTGCTAAAAGAAAAAAAATAAAAAAATTAGGGAGTAACAAGTTTGTTCTTATTGTTGTAATAACTCACAGACTTTTCCAAGTTTAAAACTGCTGGGTATAACCACTGAAAAAACACCATTTTTAAATCACTGATCTGATTTTGTTCATTGATTGATCTCCTCTTACCATAAGAGACAGAAAAGACTCATTAAACCATACAGTTTGTCTCAATACCGAGCCAAGATTGATTGATCCTCACATTGCATCGCTCAGGCATTTTCGTGATGAAGCACACCCAGTTGTGAAACTTGCCATGGCCAGCATATCACAATCATTATGATACATTGCATATACTCCTGCAGTTGTTTATAACACTGTGTTTTCACACTGCAAAAGCAAAGCAATCCCAGAGTGCTTCTCACCCACCCGAACCCGGCTGGAAATTCCACAGCTGGCTTTCTTCTCTTTGGAAACTGAAGCGTGGGGTGAGTGGGAGCAAGGTGAAGTGATACACGCTGATGCCGTCTTTCTCTGGAAGAGAAGGATGTTGTCCTGACATTCTCTTGGCTCTTCCATCTTAAATAGAGTCACAATTACCTGGGATGTGCTTGAACAGTGTGGTCTCAACCTGGGAATATACCAGACAAAGCTTAAAATATTCAAATTAAAAATGCTGAGTCCCAATAAATGACAGCATGCTATTTTTGCAATCATTACTTTATACTTCATGAAGCTCAGAAAAGGAACTCATGTATAATTTCGTGGAAAATATCAACTTACAAAAGCAAAGATTATCATTCCTATTTCTGTTATGTCTGTGGTTGCGTTGTTTTCTACAAGACAGTACAAGTACAATGCTATTGCGTGTTTCTTGTCTTTTTTTAAAAAAAGGAAAATATATTATTTCCCAATATGGATACATCTAAAGATTTTCCCACCTATCCTGAGGAGTCAAAAGCCTGTGACAAACTAAATGTGTATTTCTATTCCCTCTTTTATGTTTCCTGTATGTGTATTCACCTTGTAGTAAAATCAGAAGTCTGCTCCTTGCCAAACCATTTCAGGTCACAGAACAGCAACTTCCTTCTGTCCTTCCCAGTCTGAATACGTTTTGCTTCCTTCCTGTGTTTGTAGATGTGCATACAAAAGTGGTGAGGCACTAAGCAGGATATTTTGTGTCTGGGATGACCTGAAGCCTGAACTGGAATGAAACACGAGTTCTTCTCATTGAACACACTGACCTCAGTGGGATGTATTTTGTAATTAGGTTTTTTCTTTTACAGGAAGATTACATGACCACTATACCCTAACAAAACTATTTTATTGAGGGGAAAGCAATCAAGAAATGAAATTCAGACTCAGATGCAGCTTTGGGCCCACTGTCAAATCTGCATATATATGTGTCCATTTCTGTGTGTGTGTCTGTGGGAAACAGAGATTCAGTCTTGCACCATTCCAGTCAAAGTTCCAACCCTGGCAAGCACAGAGGAAGTTGTGGAAGTACTTGCATCCTCTTCCCTTCACTTGCCAGGTCTAAATTCTGTAACCAGGATGTTAAATTTTGATGTCAGTAATGGAGAGCCCTATTTCCAAAGATTTCTGATGGTGCAGAACTCCTCTTTGTTTGGGGTGACAGTTTCTTAGCAACAGCTATTAGTGAGCAGCTGCAGACCCAATCAAATGGTGAACTTGGACAATCTCTTTTGTACACGTCTTGAAGAAAAATCTCTTGCTCAAGAATATAAAACATATTGACAATTATACACTAGCCCCGAATATAACTTTTCCCTGCGGTTCTACAGGCAGGTTAGCTGCACTGAGCAGTCAGCCTGCACACATGGAAAAATCAATTTCATAAGAGATATATCTTCATGTGTCATGATCCAGTGTATGATAGTGGCCTTTTATGTCTATTTAGCTTACAGCAAATTTAAAGCTATCACCTATCCTGGTGATATTAGCAGTCCAATAACTCAACAATTAAACAAATTTCTCTCTCTGTCTCTCTCTCTCTCTCTTTTTCTTCGTTGACTGACTGTAATAATCTTCCAGGAATGACCTTGAGAGATTGGATATTCTTCTTGGTTTAAGTGCCATTAGCGATATTTTTTTTCAGAAAGAAAGCTACTTAGGTAGTTGGCAAAAAAAGTGCCGATAAAAATCTACTCTTGGCTACTCAGTAAATTGCATTGCACTATCTGCTTGCCAGCTGAGGGTGAAGAACATTGTATATTAAAAGATTTTCATTGTGTAATAATGTGAACACCAGCAGCAGTAATTATAAAATCAATAATTCGTAATAAATATGTCCTCCTTATATAATTACTAAATGATTGCAAAACCAATATTATGCACTAGTTAGAATGGAAAAGGTTGCTGCTAAAGACTTTCTATATTACACATTATTGTTCAACTCTTAAACACCCTTGGTCAAATGAAGCATAACTTCAGCCTCATCAGAATTAAGCTAAATGCTATTTCAGTTTGATCTCCTTAAAAAGTATTTGATTCATGGAAAAACTAATTACCAGATTAAAGTGCAACAAAAAGTGACTTAAATGCAAAGTGTTAAACACCATTTATCGTGAGCTGGGAAACAAAAGGAAGATAGTTTCTGTCCTATAAGATGGTAAGTGTTTAGATATTTTTTATTATTATTTCTTTTCTTTCTTTACCTTCTAGATGAGTGTTTTGATTCCCCAGGAACACAAATAAACCTCAAGATATCATTTGTATCTGTCTTCACGTTTTTCACAGGCTTTTCTTTTTGCTTCAAGTGATAATTTTTGCAGCTAAGATAAGAAGAAAGCTTGGCCTTTTGTGGATTTCCCATCTTCCGGGGTACTTAAATTCAGGAAAGGGGTCAAATGTTTTATTATTTTAGTTGTATAAATTGCTTCTAGGGCTATCAGGAGAGCCTAAAAGCAACAAAAGCACAAATGCAAAGGAAACGAGCTCAAATGTGAATTCCGAAGCACTTCTGTATGATATAGCTGCCCTACTCATCGCAATTCTACCCGAAAGAAATATCTTCTACATATACAAAGGCATGAACTTTAGAGAACAACACCTGTTTAGAGAAAAAATATACATGTACAAATGTGTACACAGAATCTCAGAGAATATAGGCAGGTCACTGAACTCCAAAAACTGCCTTGCTTCCATTTTCTAAAAAAAACCCCACACTTATTTTTCTCCTCTTATTGCTGCATTTTTGTGTTCATATTTTTCTGACTCTTGAAGAAAGTTTCATCTCACTAGCTATGGATCTCTGCAGTGTAAAGGTCTGTGTCTGAGCTAATCACCCCAGTCGCCATATTGTACCAGTAATTGAGAAGATGCAGTAAGTGACAAAAATAGGTCTTTTCAGTGTGAAGTCTTATCCTGGATATAATATCCAGGTGAATTGAATCCTAAAATTGTTTATTTTTGTTCATAAAGGATTTTTATGTGGCTAATTCAGATGTAGATGTGTGCATTCTAAGTTAATCCCATGCCTTGCCTCTATTTGAAGTGTTTTCCACAGTACAATCATAACTACTTGCATAACAGAATACATTTTCTTTGTCCACCATGTCCCTATGTGGGTGAAAGTTGAATTTCCCAGTGCCTTTGTCACGAGCTGTTCCTTTCCAACTCCTCCAAATGGTATCCACCTATCTTCTGAAAAGAGCTTTTTTTGCCTTTATGTGAAAACTCATGATCAAAATACCCTTTGGCAAGAAAATTCCATCTGCAAATATAAAAAGCTCACATTGCTTCTGAACCTAGAACAGACAAATCCTCTCCTCTCCTCTCCTCTCCTCTCCTCTCCTCTTCTCTCCCCTTCTCCCCCTTTTCCCCCTTTTTCCTCTTTTCCTCTTTTCCTCCTTCTCCCCCTTTTCCCCCTTTTTCCTCTTTTTCCCCTTTTTCACCTTTTCCCTTTCCCTCCTCCCTGTCTCACCTCACCTCATCTCGCATCTAGCTAGGCTGGGAATATCTCATATCAAGAAAATACCAGAAATGTAATATCAAATAATCACCTGTGTTAATCAAACAAGAAACAGTTTTGATGAGACTGTTTTGCCATAGGGTTCTGGTTAAGTATTTTGTAAGTTTAGAAAGTCCTAATGATTATTGTAGTTGTCAACCACTCAGCAAGTTTAATATAGTTGGGATTGTGTTAAGTCTGTCAGTTAGAGAAGGTGTTATCATTCCACTTTGCCTTTAGGACATGGAGATTTAAAAAGATTAGGAAATATAATGAGACTGGCTAAGTAGAGATGCCTAGATTAAGCACTGGGACTCCTCTGAAGTCCAACTTCAAGCCAGCTCTGTGGCTCAAAGTGTGAATTTCTGTGTATGCAAGACCCTGGCTTCCTGCATTATCAATAAAGTCAAGTAGTCAGAATCAAGTTAGCCACCAAAACTGTGCCTAGTGTACTTACACGAGGACAGTAAGGCATCTGCAGCAAATGCAGCATTAAATCCAGCTCCTTGGTCCTGCCAGCTTCCATTCTTCAGGGGAATCAAGGGGAAATAAGTGTTAGGATCTCTGCCTTGGTTAATTCATGCCTTGTGGGTTTCAGGTATTAACTGATCACTTATTTCTCTCACGGATTCTTGAAACATTAAATAATATAGAAAGCAATGTTTCTTTTAAGAATTGATCTGACATGAATCCAGCATTCCAGGGAGAAAGTGGGTACAAGGGATTTAAAATTGAACTTCCCTGGAATCCACAGAAATTATTAATGCCCAAGTCTCAAGGCCATCTATAACATCAATATAAAGATAGGTTTGTTAAGATTGTTACCTTGCTTCTCTTTCTGGTGTAGTTGATTTCCACACTAAAGTTACCTGTGATGGCTTCTCATCAATTAAATCCAGTATTTCCACATAATAACACTTTTTCTAAGTACTTCACAGTATGAACACCTTGATGCAGTGGACCAGAGCTGTAATTTTCTGTAGTCAGAATGGAAAATTTCTATGGGCATGTGCAGGTGTCTAGATGAAGAAAAAGCAAGGTGGTGTAGGAAGACAGCTTTTACTGAGACAATGGAAGGGTGTTCCTTGTCCTGAATCATGCATTCTTCTGGCCAGTGGTAAATTTTTTGGTAAGATTCAACACTGGAATTACAGTTCCTAAAATGTTAAGTTACATCTGGACTCATAACTTCTGCAGATCTTTCATCAGTTAATGGGAAGTTCAACAGAGCACTCAAGACTTGGGTGGAAGATTTGTTCAGTCACCTTTCTGTATCCAGCGATTTGCACCAAATCTTGAGGAGAGAACATTCAGTGGAATTTGTCAGGAAAAGCCATCTTGGCTCCCTTGTCCAGTCATGACGGGGGACAAAGGGCTCTACAACATTTCTGTCACAGGTCGCATTGCTAAACTGCAATATGAAGGTGGAAGAGTTATATCTGAGTGAAGGCACAGATTGACTAGGTTGGCTTAAGGGAATTTACCTCCCTACTCCGTCAGCTCCACTCACTGCAGCGTAGTTTGTCAAGGATTTATGAACATACAGAAGCCTCATCAGAAAAGACTTATGATCCCTGAGCCACATCCATGCGCCACTGAACCAACGTGTGCATGTGCAGGGTGTTTGATGTATTCAGAATCTGCCTGATTTATCGTATGTTCTTTCATATTTTTCCCTAGGATTTCTCCATCATTCAGATCAAGTCTCTATTTGCCCTTACTGATATGCACTTGTGTATCTTGGAACAAGTAGAACATTGATGCCCTAAATAGAAAAGGCTGGTTGAAATTCTGTTTCAGGTGTCACCCAGAAATTAAGATAACATGATCAAAGTTGTTGCTCTGGACAAAAATGGTAATATTCTATGTGGGGAAAAATATAATTTCTTCCTTTCTTTCTTTTTTCTTTGTATTGATTATGTTTAAACAGGAAAGAAATGGCATTTTAACAGCAACTGCGTATTGATATTTGCATCAAAGAGAGTAGACACAAAGAAACCATGAAGTTCAGGCTGTAGGATTATAAAATGTGAGGCCATATAATACAGTGGAAAAATATACAGAAAATTGCATTTTATAAGCAATATCTATAGAAATATGAACACATAAAATCACATACTGTAGTAATATCAACTCCAGAAAGGAAAGATGTTTCAAATTTAAAATATTTTCACTCATCTTCAGTTCCCAGTTGCTAGGGCTAGAAAAACACTCCTGTGATCTTTTCAGGAAGAAGAACAGAGAGTTGTCAGCTGTGCATATCACCAGGCATAGCTTTTGTGCAGTGATATCTGACAGACCTCACTTCAGTTAGGGTGGGCTGTGCACAGGGTTTACCAGCAGAGCTGGTCTCTATTGCCAGCTAGACCACAGGAACATGCAGATGGATCTGGATGCCAGTGCTATACAAACCTGGGCACTACAAAAAGAAAATTAGGAAAAAGTGTCATATGGGAAAAAGAGGAATAGAGGGTCACAGAATCGTGGAATAGCTTGAATTGGAGGGACCTCCAAAGACCATCCAGTCCAAACCCCTTGCAATGAGCAGGAACATCTTTCACTAGACCAGGCTGGTCAGAGCCCAGTCCAACTTTTCCATGAAAGTTTGCAGGCATGGGGCAATCTCAGCCCCGTCTTGGGCAGCTGCTGTGTACAGTGGGAGTGATCAGTAAGGACCTTTGCAAACCTCTGACAAAGCAATTGGCTTGCCACTTCGTGTAGGAGACAGGCACTACCTTCCTGTCAGCTTTTAACAAGAGACAAGCATGTATGTTTCATTTGTGTCTTTAAAATCACATTTAAAAACCCATGCTTAAAATTTAGATGCTGGGATACGTCAGGTGCTTGCACCATCAGAGAGACCTTCCTGTAGATTTTCTGAAGATACCCCTCTATACCACCTCAATCTCAGTTTAGTAGGGGTTATCGCTGATAAGGATGATGATAGTTAATGATGATGATGGTGGTGATGAATATAAAATAACTGTGGCTTTCTCCAGTGGCTAGTCTGGAACATAACTGCACACAGTATCTAGTAAAAAGAACAAACAATGAGAGCATGATAGGGGAGCAAGGACATGTTTTGATAAGCAGGTTAAATGCTGCATTACTTGATCATGTGTGTTTGTGTAATTGTTAATAATGCTGTTATTTGTCTGGTTTAACTGTGAAAGACACACAAGGCAGAAATACAAGAGACCCCTACCAGTTTTGCCAGCACTTAAAAGGCAGCACAGCTTAGCAAGTGGGAAGCTCAGGCTCTGTGTGTGTGAGGTGAGTGTGGTTTCTCCTCAGGAGGAATGGGAAGACAGGTCAGGAGTCAAATGGTACATGACCCTTGATTCCACTTGACATGAAAGAGGAAAGTTGAACTCCCCTGCAGCTCCCGGTACCCTGTACTATATCTGTTCCTTTTTTTGAATAGTGCTCCTGGAGGGATTCTAGCAGAGATGGAGAAAATTTGAATTTTGTCTGATCTTCCCAGTACACCCAGTAGTTTAAAATCTAATTATGAATTAGACTGACCCAGAGCAATGTTTTCAGAAGCATCTAGTCAGCTTAAGAAAGGAAAAAAACCCTCAAATTGAAATGCAATATAAGTATCTGGGAGCCTAAGTCCCTTAGGATTTCATTTGTAAAAAATCAGGCTTATTCTAACTTTCTCTAACTCAGTGTATCTAATTTCACCTTGAAGTTATCTCAGTCCCACTACTTGGCACTTACTATAAAAAAACCCCATATTTTGAAGAGGACCAAAAACCTAATTTTTTTGTGCTTCTTTTTCTCCAGTTCTTTTTCAATATTTTATAACTTTTAAACATTATTCTTAAAAAAAAAAAAAAAAAAAAAAAGTTGTAGGCAGTTCTTTCCCAGTCAATCA
>VZRO01005857.1:296901-314394 GCA_013397915.1 Daphoenositta chrysoptera | reverse complement strand
AAAAAAAGTTGTAGGCAGTTTTTTGCCAGTACATCAATGATGGTTTTTATCTTTTTACCTATAATTAAATTTAGGCTTAAGCTTTTTTTTTTTTTTTTTTTTTTCTTTCAGTTAATGCTCATCTTGATAAACTCCTAAGGGCCAACTCCTCAGAGAGCTTTGTTAAATCTAATTTTATTAAAATTTAGGATATGAAAACCTTGCTTGCATAATAATCTGTATTAAATATTTCTACTTTTTTCTTTAGAGACCTCATTTATAATCACTCTATTTTTTCCCGTATTTACTTTTCAAACTATAATGTGAAACATATTTTGCATGGCAACAAAGTCTAGATATGCTGCAGAACTAGACTTCACTTCTTATGAATTTTGCTGCAACTTAGTAGGAATTGTGATGGATGTTTTATCATTTCACTGTGTGGTACTGTGAAATGCAATAAGTTTAGTGATGACAGTAACAAAAATAAGTTTGTCAGAAAGGATATCCTCATTCATAGAGAAAAAAAACCCTGAGATGCTGATCTAAAAGGTAGTTTTTTTCTTTTGTACCATGAATGACTTATCATTAGCAAAATCACGAAGGAGAAAAGATGTATCAGAGATAAACCTGGGGTTTTTTTAAGTTTTAGGAGATCTTCCAGTACCTGTTTTACTCAGGTCAGGAGAAATCTTATACTTGAAATCTAAGGATCATTGGATTCCTGAAGATGAGACAATAATGTGTAATACCAATTCTTGTTCTCCAGGGTTGGAAAAGAGATAAAGGATGCTGTAGAAGTAATTAAACACAACACACTCATAATCCAGAATCAATAACATGTGATTTATTTTCCTATCATACATCATAAATTAGTAATAGGTAACCCGAGTGGCTGGATCAATCTGCCCTTGTTTTAATTTTCTAAAACTTTGGTATCTAATCAAAAACAGTTCTCTAGTCTCCCCCATTAGGCACTGGAAGAATACTCAGCTCCAAAGAAGGCACCCCTTTTCGCACTTATTTTAGCTTCAAACCTGGTTTGCAGTGTGGTTTTAACCTGTTCTTTGAGCAGGGTGTAGACCAAGTGATCTCCAGAGGTCTCATCCAGCTGGTCTGTGATTCTTGGGCAATTGAAGCCTGATGCTAAATGAAATGTATCTGGAGAACTTCTGAATCTTGGTGCTTGTGTGACCCTGTCCAGGTTTGAAAACAAACCGGTGGAAGACTCCAAGTTAGAAAACACGATTTAATAGGAAGAAGAAAAAGAAGGTAAAAATAAATGCAAAAATGCAAAAAATACAAAAAACCCACTGACAGAGTCAGAATACAACCTGACAACCTGTCGGTCAGGGTGTTGGTAGCAGTCTGAATGAAGTGGTCCTGTTGAAAGTAGTGATCCTGGGTCTGGTCTCGGAATGTCCAGCGATGGCTGTGTAGCTCTCGTCCTCTGGGAATCCAGTGGGAAAGGCTCCTTGTAGTGTTTGCAATCTCAGCTTATATCCAGGATGGAATGCTTGGTTTCCCCCTCTGGGCGGAGCATCTCACAATGGGATGATGTAATTTTGTCAGTCATGTGGCAAGGCCTTGATGGGCCATTAACAGAAGATAGTCCAGAGGGGTTATCTGTGAGTCATGTGGCAAAACCTTGATGAGCCCATTAACAGGAGATAGTCCGGAGGGAGGAGGCCAGGAACACCACCCACCTGGTTCAACAGCTCATGTAGATGGTGATAGAATACACTGCAACCCAGGACAGACCCGTGGGCCCAAGCTTCTCTGGTAGCCTCTTAAAGCCTGGCTAACACAGTTAATGGAAACTGCAGAGGCACTTGCCTGGCCACAGGGAGGTGCCAGGCTGGAGGTGATTTTTCAAGGTTTCTTGTACAGATGGAAGTTCTTGCAGTTACCTGTTCAAATCCATGTGACTCTACTTCTGAGCTAGATCACACAATTATTTTTTTAAAGGGGATTGTAGTTGCCATTTTGCCTCATGTTGAGCACCCACAGAATGAAATGGAAACTTTTGAAAACCTCAATTTTTCCTCAGAATTCAAGAGAAGGAAATCTTGGCTTTTTTGTTTTAAGAACTCATTGTGCTCAATAATCTTGAGTTTGGTTTTTTTTTTTTTTATGCTTTTAATCAGTAAGGAACAATCATCGTCATATACATGATATTCTATTTATATTCTTTTAATGGAAGTGAAAAAGAGTGATTTAAAAGTTCTGAATACAAGAGTTTAAGTTGAGTGATTAAGAAAGGTCAGAGATGACCAAACTAACTTATCTTCTCAGCATTTCCATGAGATGGAGAAAATAATTGCTAGGGAAATATTAACCTTGTCACTCTGGTTATTCAAAGGTAGGTGAAAATGTAACACTCCAAGTTGCCATTCACTCCCAGTGTATCCCTCTGACAAGTCTCCTTTCTATTAAATTAATTTTCCTTGGCCACTGAGATTAGGAATATGATTCCCTAGAGTAGTGGTTAGAACTCTTACCTGAGTAAGGTCAGTTTTTCAACATTTCTTCATAGGTGTTTAATATATTTTATCCAATTACTGTTTAATTTAAAGTCAATGGGATTTAGTGTTGTAAGTGATTTCATTACTAGAGAAACTGTCCTTATGAGAAAAGTCCTTTCTCATTTACTTAAACTAATAGCACTAGTAATCAAGTGCTAAATTTAGCACTTAAGTGTTAAATCAAGGCCCAGAAAAGAAAGAAAGGGAAAGGTTTGGATCATGATTTGAGCACCTGTCACTTTGGTTATGAAAAGGTCTGATGCTGCTTTAATGTTAAAAGGTGTAAAATAGGATCAGGCTTCAGCAATGCAGTGAGGACATGTTTGGTATGAAACATGTACCAGTAAAATCCAGGTCAAATGTTTATATGGGATTTTACATTTTCTCAAATAACAAAAATTATTTCTTTTTTAAATTACAATGAGAAAGTAATTTTAAATAATTAAAAATTGTTTCAGTGGCTTTACAAACAAAGTATTTGTATTAATCTGTTCTTTTTATGCACATTTTGAGTTTTACATGCAAAAAGGGAAATGGCAAGCAGGAACACTTTTTTTAGGTGTGAAGCCTTAAATTAGGTGATAAATTTCCTTTGTTTGCTTCAAGATATTTTTATATCTTACTGTTAACTATATATAAAAAATGTCCAATATTTGTGTTTCTGCTGAATAACCTTGGAGATTTTTCATAAGTAAACAGTCATAAGATATGCATGCAGCCACCGCTTTTAGTTCTTTCATTCTCCTGTGATTTTAAGTTGAGTGTATGTGTGTGAGAGACTGGCATTCTGTATTTACTGAGACAAGTATAACAACCTCCAGTGGCTCAGCTGCCATCGCAGTAATTCTACATCTCGTCCAATTTGTGAAGAAATGTAACTCTGTGCTTTTGAAGTTTTGATATAATGGAAACAGAATGGAAGGACCATCTGAAAGATCTGGTTAAGGCAATAGAGTGGGGCACACATCGCAGTACAGAGGTTTGCTGCTATCCATCCTTCCCAGTGCTTGGGGGAATTCATGGCAAATCCAGGGAAGATAATGTGATGGTCACTGACACAGAGTAATGGTGCAGATCTGAGATAATGATAGAAAGATCTTGTCTGTGGATCATGATGCTCCTGCTCTCCTTTAGTTGACTTTAGATCTTCGAAAACTTTGTGGTGCTTCTTTAAAATACAAACATACTGCATGAATGTGTTCGGAGAGCTTCCTGCTCCCTTTAAACAAAACAAAGTAAAACAAGCAAAATTTTGCAGCCAAAAATCTAATAGGTACCAGCGTTAATCTGAGAAAAATCAAATTACTTGCCAGAAAAGCATCTCACCTCACTTTTTCTAAACTGCTGTGCCTCACATAGGCATGGAAAAATCCATGAGTCCAATTGTTCTCTGACTTTTATGGTTTGCAGTTTATCTCTTCTCAGGAAGTCACTTGTCTAATGCATCATTTTCATGTATATATTGCTCATTTTACTCAAATATTACTATATGGGCAGTGTGAAATGTGTCTTTCATTAAAAATTTGGCAAAATTAAACACACAGAGAATTACCAATATAAACTGGGTAAGATTGATCAATAAAGTAATCAGAGAAATCTTGATAAATCATATCTATTTTTTTCAGGGATTTCAGTTCTTACGACTTATATTTATTATGATATTCACTAGACATGCTATCTTACAAGCTCTTACTGAATTATCCTTCTCTGTGAGGTGTAAGACAAGTACTAATATCTCAAAGAATTAATGTAGATTATAATTGGGCTGAACATTTAAGGTTTCAGTTATCAACAGCTTTCCTCTGTTTATGCTCTGACTTAGTGGCTTTCCTTGGTGGTGTGATATTTAGATCTGTGTTTTGCTGGCACAAAAAGCAATGCAAGGGGCAAAACAACAGAGTTCTGACTTTGTAGGCATGTGTACATGTATCTACACACACACGAGCACAAAACCCTAATGTGCATAGCTATGATTTACTGCATGTCTGTGCAAACATTGGGTTTATGTCAATACCAATAGGACCTTTCCCCACATCTCAGCAATGCTCCTCAAGGGTGATACAGGAAGGCTGCTTCAAACAGTGGAAATAACTGATCAGTTTATACTCATTCCCTCCTCAGCTGACACTGCCAGCTCTGGTGTGAGAAAGCCCAGGAGAAAGTGGACCAGGACTATTGATTCACTCAGGTTAAAAAAAAGGAGCTTTCCTTTTAAACCTGTGGAGTCATCTGGCAGACACAAAGAGCTGTAAAGTCAGGAAAACATCTCTGAAGATTTAGATGTCTCTAAGGGTTATAAACACGATCATGATGCGTGGCTGAAAATAAGTCTCTATCTTTTAGGCTTTCTAATACTTATTTGTTGGTATCTAAATAAAGTATGTATTTTCAGACAACTTTCCTTCTCTGTTGGGTATGAAAATGACATTTCATTACGGCTGGAGATTCAGGGTTTGAACATTGTACTGACTTATCACGGGATGCAAAACTGTTTTCAGACATCTTATGTATCAAATAAAAAGGCTGATTGTGTAATTCAAGCTTCTGAACAGAACACACAGCATTTAGACATTTATCTTATTGGGTCTGGAATTAAATTCTGGGATCCTTTGGATGACAGCATGTAAAAAAAGTACTGCAGGACAAGCTAGACTGTGGACAAAGAGCACATTCCTTAATTTACAGACACTGTTGGAATATACACTGTGCCTTCACAGTATGTGAAAGGTGGTTTATCTCTGTCTCCACTGAGTAACTTAACTATCAGTTAAGTTACTCAGTGTTCCTTTTGTCTCTTTGCTCTATAACTCTATGTTCATACTCCACCACCAAAATTCAGATTATTAAATATATAGCAGGATTAAAATCATTGTTCTCTACCTTTTGCCTCCAGCGGGGATGGCATGCATCATGTTGTTTGGCACATGCTTGATGGAGAACTATTTGAACCCCATTGTAGTCTGGAACATATCTCCCATGTCTCTGCAAAGTGCTCAGACTACTGAGATGTTAATTTAAAGAAAAGATGACAACCATTAATCTGCTTGAAAAGAGAGGTGGAAACCACTGCAGCACATAGATATCCCTATTACTATAAATGCTTATTAGGCCTTTTTGAGATTGTCTTCTAGAATTAGATCCCCCAGGAGACCTGAGCAGAAGAAAGCCTAGTTGCTGCATTGTAATCAATATTAGGTGTGAGTTAGGCTGCTCATCCCTGCCAAGCCTTAATACAGTTATAGGTACCTGGGGAACTTTAAACTAAAGAAGTCAGGTGGCAAAGGATTTTAAGCTCCTCGGACATTAGGGGTCAGCTAAGGATGACAGTTTAAGTGCTTACTGTACATTTTGTGTAAGTCCCAGATTAGATACTCAAGTCCTTATGTCCCATTGGGTCCTAAGACTTTGATGCATTGCTCTAAGCCGAGGCATTTAGCTGACATGCTTAGTCACTTAAGCTCCTGATAGAGGGAGAGTAAGGCCACCTGTAATCTGAATCACTCTTTTGAGCTCTCCATCTTTGTCAATTGACTGCAGGAGAAACACAGGGAAAACAAGTTTTCAGATGTGCGTGTTCGTCAAGTATGACTTTAATACTTAGAGTTGGGTTAAACATGCCAAAGCATCATCACTTAGTGCTGAAAGTCACAGAGGGACTTTGCGACGAGCAGGAATTCACAGTCAGCTCACAGATTTAAAAACCCAGTGCTTTAACCCACCCCTGTGCACACACACTCATTTTGTTAGTATCTCTCTGCCTCAGTTCATGTGCCTCCATGGCTGTGCTGATCCAGCAGGAATATTTGGAGTCTTTGCTAAAGCAAAACTGGCACAACTCTTGGATGAAAGTTAGGACAGCACATGAATGAAGAGTGACAAAACGTATTCCACATGCATGCAAAATTGTTGCTCAGAGAACAGTTTTTATCACTTGATCTGAGTTGTCAGTGCAGCAGAAAAAGATTTTCTTTCATTTAAGAGTTACAAAGTGTTGCTATCTATTTGATCTGAAAGTCAGCCGTTGCTGCCAGACCACTGCATTTGTAGCAGCAGCATCTCAGAGAGTTCAGTTTACTGAAATCTAGGCTGGCATTTTACATTGTTAAGACTACATAAAAAGCTTTAGCAAATTGCCAAGACCCATTTCCCCTATTCTCCCACTTAAAGAGTTACCTGGGCTTATATCACTGCTAATGTGAAACACTTGCTCACAGCAGCAAGTGGCAATTCTGGGTACATCAAACCCCAGGTGAGGAGTAATTATGATTCAATGTCAAGATTAATGTTGTCAAAATTTTAAAATATGGCTGACATGACAAAGCCCCCCTGCTGTCTGAGGATAGCCCAGACACAAATGCATTAGAACAACTCCAGCTTTTCCCTTAGCACTCTTAGTGTTGGGCAAATCTCTAGCTGGTTCTCAAATAATTATGAAAAAAGCACTGGAGAGGAAAAAAAAAAAAAAAAAAAGGAAAAAAAAAAAAAGGAAAGAAAAGAAAAGAAAATAAGGACAGATGGGATGAAAATAAAATAGAATCGCCTATTCCATGCACAAACTGCTATGTGGGGGCAGAGGGAGAGGAGTGTTGAAAGATAAAACAAATAACTTTAGTTTAAAAGTGCCCATAGTTAGAAATGTTTGTGACTTCAATGGGAAATATATTCCAGAGAGTTCTTCAAACTCTTTGATGAATGTGTGGAATTGTCTCCTTGTCTCCTCATTACCACTTAAAAAAAAAAAAAAAAGGAAAAAAAAAAGAAGATCTGACAATTCAAGCGACCGTCTTTAGCTTCTGTTGTTTTCCATTAGCAACGGGAACATACTCTTTTACTGAAACACAAAACGTGGTTTCCAGAGCTACTGCTGAGTTTTGCAGCATGCCAGGACCTGATTCACTTGTTCCAAGAGCAGCTCAGAAGGGTGGTTAGAGACAGTTTTCAGTACTTTATTTGTCCCCATTATCTGTTCCTGCCTATTAGAGTGAATGAAACATCATGGCATTGTTTATCACAGGCTTTATGTTCACTAATAACACTGTTGTTTATTACTTGGAACATGCTGTATGCAGCCAATGTGGGTTCCTTCCTGCTAATCCCCACAAGCTTTCAGACCTGTTTCTTTTTTCTTTCACAATAAAACTTGAAAAATCTGAGTCAATGTAGCGTTCTACCACAGTTTTTCATTTGAAACTTGCCTGCTATCACATGGATAAGGGCTTCTGGCCTTATTTCAGACCTGTCCTCTTTTATAATGCAGATAAATCAAAATCCAACATCACATCCATCCAGATATTTTGAAAATGGATGTTAATTCAAAGAATCATAATTGCCACTGTCTAAAAAGTTAAACACTCTTTCACTTGCATGAACAGTGCCTGTGACTCTAGCTTTGGTCTTTCTGTTCCTTTTTGTAATTCCATCAAGTTCAGGAAAATACATGAGAAACTGGACAGGATCCAGTGCAGATCCAACTCAATAGTCCAACGGGAAACTACTCAGGCTTTCCTAAATGTAGAAGTAGGGCCAATGGAGTCAAAATTTACCAGAATGGGCCCTCACTAAATTAAGGTCTAGTCTTATAGAGAATTGGGCATAATTCCTGACAGCAACAGGCAGAAGTGTCTTGCCTCTTCCATCTTACAGTATTTAGAGATTTTCACAGATTTCATAACATGGGCATCTGAATCTGACTGTTCTCAAAAGTTATGGGATGCAGCACCATCCTGGAGTGCAGTAAAAGCTGCTGGAAGGTGAGGGCTGTGCCACAATGAGCCTCTCACACAACAGATTAATCAAGATATCACAATGTGATTGTCTATCTCCCTACCTCCTTTTCACATAATCTGACGAGCAATTACTTAATGAAGGGTACATCTACAGTATATCCCAAGATCCTTTTGAGACTTTACTGGGATGAATGAGGATATGTTCCCCTAAAGTGAAAACTAGGAAAAAATGTGTAAAGCAATCTAGAACAAAATGTGGGTTTGTGCAGGATGGGGGATGTGGTTTTTGTTCCCGTTGTTTTTGTTTTGTAATGCGGAAACATTTCATTTCCATGGAGTCAAATACTTTTGCTTCAGCTGGTTAAATAATTTTATTTCTACTTTCCAGTGTATTTAGTTTTCCCCACTGAGATTATCTTTATATGTATATCCACATAGCAATTATATTTACTCACTTAATGTTACAAAATAAAATCTGTATCATGTGGTATTATCATTAATGTTTTAAAAGAAACAAAAGATCAGCGTTAGAAATACATATTTATTTGTTTCTCTTTATTAAAATATTTTTCCTTTAGAAAAATATAATGTTTCAACATTATTGGAATAAAATAGAAAAGTCAAAACTACTCCCTTTAACAAGTCTCAATTGTCTCTGAGTAAAAACTTCGTCTCCATACAATCAATTACAAAAAGAAGTTGCAATATAAAAAAAGGAAATTTTAATGCAAAAATTATTTAGTACAGGGTTGAAAGCTTTCCGTAGTTGTGAATATTTTCCATAAGGTGACATTATTTGGAGAACATTTTTTCTTAGAATTATGCATATGTCAGTCATATTTTTATGTCTTATTTACAATGACAAATACTTTCTTTGTGAGTCTGGATGTAAAACCAGTAATGTCCACAAAAATGCCAGACATATAACATAACTGGTCTCTAATCCAGGACTAGGAGTCCTACAAAGTATTGCAATGTAAGTAATAGAGAGCAGAGTGACAAACGCCCCCTTCATGGTCTAGAACTGTGGACTGGGCTCTCTCAGAGTGTGTTTTACAGCTGTGTGTCAATCTGGGCCATTACAGTAAAGGATCACAGCACATGCTTCTCTGAGAAGTGACTTGGTTTGCTAGACCAGTTGACAGTTATCACCATTAGTGGCTGAACAGGAAGAAGTCTAGAGATAAAAGGCAAAGAATGTGCCTGCATTAAAATAAGGTGTAGCAAATCCATGCTGCCTTTATTTTAGTTAGTGGCTTTGCAGCAGCACAAGTTTCAGGCAAGACTGTACACGCCAATCAAGTCCCCTTGGCTCTGATATCAGTATTTAGATTGATAGTTCTTGCTAAAGTCTGTCACAACGTCTTCATTGACATTCCTACCCATCCTAGAAACACTGAAGGAATCTGGAGTTTCTAGTCTCATGGCTGGAATAAACCTCGTGAGGTCAGCTTGTCAATAGCAGGGCTAATCCTGATGTTGGATGAGGTTGCAGGGGACTCGTACTTCACAGTCACATCTCCAGATGCAGAAACAAAGCAGAGCAATTGTGTATTAAAACTGATACAGTTGCTAGCAATCATTTGTTTTGTTGCTATTTTTAATCACACATTTCCCTGTACTCCTTTGGAGAAGCGCTTCTGTCATAGTCTGACATTTTATATATATATATATATCTTGAGAATATGTCTGACCAAAGAGTGGCAGAAAATAAACACCCTTAAGTGAAACGGTTGGATCTCTCTACTAATTTTAACTATTTCTCTTGCTTACCCCACTTACTGAGTATCATTGTTTTTTCATCTCTGCTGGAGATACTTGGCACATTTCCTATTGTCTCAAGGCATTTAATTTACTTTTTATTTAAGAATACTTTAAAGAAGATCATGCATGTTACACTATCAGTAACATTAGAAATGTCTCCCATTCTTCCAAAGCAACTTTTAATTTTATCACATGGATGACTTGGACACATGTACCTTTCTGTAAAATAAAAAAAGACATTCGTACCCATCCTTATAAATCAAAGGATTGACAGGGAAAAAAAAAAAAAAAAATCCCTCTTCAGTCCCCCTTTTTGTCAGTGTATGTATGTATGTGTCACTTCTGTCACATCCTTCCTTTCCTGTTCCTCCATGTTATCTCTGCTCAGTTGCAAAGAAAGAAAAATAAAACAAAACAAAAGAACAAGCCTCCCATCTATTTCTTAAACTTGAACATCACCAGTTAAGCAAGTCCCCAACTACCATTTTGTTATCCTTCTGAGCATAGTCAACAATGACAGGTCAAAGGCAAAATTCAGGAAAAGAGAATGTGTTCTTATTTTATGCCCCCCAAAATGTTCTTGAATTCCTTTTGTGCTACGTGGTCGATAACGATAACCAACACAGAACAGACCTTTTATCTGAGGAAATACCACAGATCAGGCATTTTCTGCTGGATGAAATCTTGTTGTAGGTTTTTATAGTGACTGTTAGAGACAAAGCTGAACAGAACTATTGGTTTTTTTTTTTCTCCACTAGAAATGTGAGCTAATCCAGCTGCCTGCCACAAATACTCTGGTCCTGGTGCCTCAAGTCCTGAAGGCTTGGAATTCTCACTTGCCAAGATGTAGGATCATGGGAATGTGGTAGGTGGAGCTGATACTTCTGCAGGTTCTCTGCTGTCTTCTGGAGTTTGAGTACCTATGAATTTAAGGATTACAGCTCCTCTTCACCCTAAAGACATGCGTGACCCTTGACAAACTACTTCTCTCTCGTTATTAATATAAGATTATTATCTTATCTCCAGAAAGAAGGGGCCAGTTCCTATCTCCTTTCACCTCTTTGGGACAGTGCCTTTTTCCTTTTGTGTGTGAAAAGTTGGTAAACAAGACCTCAACCTCAGAGGACATCTAGGACCCCCCATTTTGCCTCTGCTAGTGATGCAGTTCTTGACACATGTAGCTGGAGCACTTTGGAAAATATTTGAAGAGAACACTGCATGGTGGGGACTCGAAGGAAATAAGCAGTGCTAGACACTGTTTTTTCCTATTAAATATGCCAAGGTAAGTAAACAGATTTGAAAGGAGGTGTTTGTAGCACGTACACTCAGTGCTCTAGGCTGATACTTTTCATGGGCTAAATTCCGCTCTCCGTGCAGCCCAGACAACTTTACAGGCTTTGTATCTTAATTAAATCTTTCTAATGATTCAGAGCAATTTTTTAACTCCCACTTTACATTTGTTCACTTGCTAACACGTGCTGTGTATATGCCTTCAGATCCCAGAATCACATTATGGGTAAAGAATGGTTTGGAACTTTAAAACTCAATTTAACTACGATTCTAAGTATTTATTTATTTATTTCCAAATAAAACATATTGGCTGATACTTTATTGTAAATAACCTAGCCATTCAATTCAGAAGCCCTGCTGAAAATAAAATAATCTTGATAACAAACAAAGCTTATTTACGAAGTTACAATAAAATACTGAGTGGTTTTTACTTTTACTAATGTAACTTCATCTATCTGCATAGTAATTCTCAACAATGCTAAGTTCTATTGCCCATTTGTAAGTTGATACTGTTACATAGTACAAACAGATGTTAAATTAGTTTATAAAAACACCTAGGAACAACTGTAGCAGCAGATTGCTTGTAAGTAATAGGCAAGATTATAAAATTCAGATTACAACAAAATGCAATAGCTTCATGCGCTAGCACAAATTAAAAAATATATATACCATGGACAAGGTGCAAAATGGATCAAATTAAGATAATGCCAAAATAAATGGACTCAATATTATGTTAATATTAAAGAACTTTACTAGCACTGTGATCCTGCCAAAGAATTTTAATGTGCCTTCTATCTCTACTGGTGATGTTACCAGCAAAGTAATAGTTTGAAGGTCTTACCAGTGTTCTTTAAATACAAAAAAATATTTGCAAAATATTAAAAAAACCAAAAAAAAAAAAACAAAAACAAACCCTATACAATGGAAAGATGGAATATCTGTTGTCACAAGCAGAGCAACAAAACCGGAATCCACATTGTTCATGTAAAAAATTTGCAAATAAGAGAATATTTTATTCAGTAAAGCCGAGGAATTACATTATAATAGAAACATTGACATAACCCTAACTATAACAGCACAAATGTCACTTCTATAATGAGGCAGAATTCTCTGCTGCTTTTCTAATCTCTAGAGACATGATTCAACAAAAAAAACAAAATATAATAAAATATAAAAAAGTAAACCCTGAAAATATACAAGAAACAGGCTGGTGGTGGTATTCTTTTTTTTTTTTTTCCCCCTTTCTAAAGGACATGTTGCCAATCCAAATTAGGTTAAATAAGATTTGAAATTAGTTCAGTCTCTATTAACAGCCTAGTAGAAAGAGATATGCATGGAGAGAAATGTGATTAACTAGCTGAAAGGTATTACAAATTACAAAAGAAGAATGGACCATTGGACAAGCGCTGGGTGTGTTTGACTGAAATCAGTTTGACTGTTGTGCAAGGGAAAATTTTGGAGGGGAGAAGAGGAGAATGAGGCTTAGTCGTGTTGGTTTTAAAGTACACATAGAGTTGATTTTAAACCAGCTTTTTAATTCAGCCTCAGAGAAGTGTTTATTGCAAGCCCTGTGAAAGGACCAGCCCTGTGGAGTCTATGAGTCTTTTTTACATTGTGACCAGCATTACAATGACTGACGCAACACGGGGAGTGAAAAAATAAAGTTCCCTTTCTCCCTCGGTCCCCCACCCGTCTCCAGCAGATCAATATGCTTGAAGAAAATGTCACAGACTCCATTGAAGGTAATAGGTTTAGATCACCATTACATTTTCTATTCAATGAACTGAGTCTGGTCCATTTCTGTTGGAAAATTCACCTGTTTGAAAAGATTCATTTTCTTCAATGCAGTAGAATATAACAGCAGAGCAGTGATGCCTGCAGTAGGTATATATAAAAATATGTATATATATATATACATATATACATATATATATACATATATATACATGTATGTATGGTTCATGTGCATATATATACACACACACATATATATATGTGTATATATATCTGTAGTTCATCTGCTCTCCTACATATATGGAGTAGAGAAATAAGGAGAATAAGAAAGAAGGGGTACAAAGGAAGATTTAGACAACTCTAATTAAAATACATTACTGAAAAGTGAAACAAACCAAGCTGCTCTGTGCTCCTAGTTCTGTCCTCAAGCTGTGACCTTAAAAGATGGTGTACCAGGCTTAGACCTGGTGCTTTGAAGTCAAAATAGTGAATAATTTACCTAAAATTTAAATGGGGAGGGATAGACACCTTTTTTTCTTTTTCTAACTGTAAGCCTGTCTCTCAAATGAATAGGGTAAGACTCTTCATTTAAGATTATCCAGTCTGCTGTGTGTGTAGTGCAACAAACAATTCCAGACCAACTTTATATAGTATATAAAGAAAAATGTGTGGAAGAAAAAGGACAAGAAACACATTATTTGGTTTATTTTGTAAATTTTGAAACCTTTCCCTATCAGACTCTCTAGCCTCCTGCAGAACACAACCAGTTGTGGTTTTAACCCTTTTGTGTATGTTCAGCATCTTTTCCAGGGAAGTTTGCACTCCTGATGTGAGATACCTGTGACATAGAACCTAGAACTCTTTATGAAACTTGTTCAGTCTTTCTCAACTGGTGAAAATCTCAGATTTACTGTTAAAGTTTGTATAACTCCTAGACTTTTTCAGGGCTTTCTCTGCTGGATGAAAGTGTATCTTACTAGCTAATATTTTCCCTGACAGGGTATGTGCAACTTGCAATGAAATTATCCAAATCACTACTCTCTTTTTGTCCTTTTTATTTATTTTTTTTTTCTGTTTTACTTTTTCACAGGCTAAACTTATCTGAATGTTTATAAACTTAGAATTATTCTTCAATCTGGTGAGGGTACAGACATGCCCCTTAACTCCAGAGGTTAACATACAGACATCTCCACCAAGAGAACTCTTCAGAGTCGTTAGATACCTTCATAGCAATAAAGAGATGTGTTAAAATAAGCAATACAAGGCACACGTAATCTCTTTATGTTGCTCTATAAACCAAAAGAAGCTGAATTCTCCTCAAAAAGTCTATTTTCTCCAGGAACTTAAAGGTGGCCCAAGCTCAGATGGACACACGTGGGCTGCAGAAAGGTCCAAACCAGCACTGATGGGTCACAGCACATGTCACCAGCTGCTGGGAGAAATGGTCAACATGACTCTCCTTTCTTCATACTTTTTTTTCCTGAGAAGACAAAAATATAGGGTTTTTTACCCTTTGTCAAAATATTTTTGTCAAGAACATGGAACTCCACAAATGTAAACTTCATTGTCAAAATGTTAGCATTTTTTTAGAGATTTTTGACAAAAATATCCCCTCCTTTTATTTACAGGGCATCATTTCTTCCTCTAGAATGCTGTGTATTTTGATTTTTAAAAGACATTTTCTTAAGATTTTTTTTTTTTTTAAATTTCATTTTTATATTCCAGAAAGGGGGAAGGTACTTTTTTAGAAGAGACAGGTAGAATATTGTGTGGTTTTTATTTTTATACACCTTTTTCAATTTTTTTTTTTTTGTGAGTCCAGATCAAAAGGTCATCCAGCACCCTTCCCCATCAATTATCCTAGATGTTTGCTTTTTAATTTTAGCTCATTTCACTTTATGTTTTACAACTTCCATCAGTCCTCCTTCCCCCTTGCCTTATTTCTAACCATTTTAGCATAATGACTTTTAGCTGTTTGATGACCCAGGAAGAGTCCAGTAGCAGAAATGGAATAGGATTCTATCATAAAATGCATTTTCAGAATGCATATATGCAAGGAAGTTCAATTAATGTTAAAGTAACGATGCTGAGTTTTATAACATTTCCTAATTTGGAGTGTTTAGGTTTATATTTTGGTATTCTTTTAATGCAGTACTACGGGATATAATAAAATATTGAAATGTATGCAGGAATGTGTGAATGCAGAAACACCAGGAAAAATTGAAACCAACATTAACAATAATTTAATGAGATCATAGAAAAAACTACTTCTAGTTCTGAAAAACACAGACAGCCAAGTTCTTTTTGATTAGGAGTTCTGTGTCAGCAATGATTTTTTTTTTAGATTTCTTTCCTTTCTTTCCTTTTCTTTAACTATTGGAGGGAAGCACAAAGCAAGATTTTTTTCAAATTTTATGGTTCAGAGAAAATCATGAAAAACTGAAAAAAAATTATGCCAAGAAATTAAAACGTGAATGAAAGGAACCATTTAAAAACTGCATTGATTTCTGAGTTGAACTCATCACTGTGCCTTATGGTGCATGACTACAAATTACTAGTACTGGTTAAGTTCTCTCTGTTAACAGGATATCCAGATTATGGCAACTGGGAAACAGAAGTACTTTTAATTACAACTCGGCTGTGTGCTCTCTGTACAGGCTGAGGATCAGTAAAAGTTCAGCAACAGATGCTTACTTCACATAAGAAATACCTGCAATCATTTAGCATTGCAAAGAGAATTCTGATGCTAATGAGGGCTAAAAATTGGATTCACAAGTTTACAGAGTACACCAAACTGAACAAAATTGTCAGCATAACATTCAAATTACTTTTTTGATAAGCTTGGCTATTTACAAATCATCAGACAATTACATCTTCCAAAAACTATTTAACATCAATTCACTCTGCCTTTTCAACAGTGCACTTGACTAATTCCAAATAAATTGAAAAAAATTACCTTGCAGATTGCAAGAAACTGACCAAAAACAATTGCTACAGTTTGAAATTGCGTATCGTTAAACTAACTCCGCATAATAGTTTTCATTTGCATTATCTTCTCTGCTCCAAACGTTAACTATTTCACAGAAGGACAGCAATGGTTGGATTTGATTAGTCTGATACGCCGAAAGGACTGTGTTTACCCTCAAATTATCCAGTAATTATCCATTAATTTTGACAATTAAACAACCCCATTGAATAATAATGAGAGTATTGGAAAACTATGTTTCATCTTTTCTTTTTTCCAACTGATATTACCACTGCTTGTGCAAACCCACAAGATGACTGCAAGAAGAATACATCTATCATCCTGAAAATGAATATCAAATATTCAGGGTATGTTTTTACCCTAAAAAGGGGGCCCCCACATCTCTCAAACATGACAATGTCAACTTCAAGAATAGGTTGTTACTGTAGAGGCAGTAAGAAATAAATATCTACAAATATCTGAAATGCTGGCCACTGGCCCAGGTTCTGTGAATATGTTTTGGGGTTTTTTTAACAGACTGTCCACTGGCCAAAAGATGGTCAAGGAAACCACGTGGAGATGAGGGGTGATGTTGAACTCACAAGTCAAAACACTCCAGATGTGGGGTTTTGCACCTCGGTGTTTTCCATGACACTGAGGCAGTCACAGGTGAGCTCGGCTCAGTTGCCCACAGGTCGATTCTGGCCTTGCAAGGAGCATCCTGGGTACCACGGGCTGACCATGCAGATGATCTGCAGCTGCTGGGACACCTGCAGCACCAGGGCTGGGATTCCCTGGACTGCCAGCCGAGGACAGGCAGAACACCCCACCACATCTGAAGTGGTGCAAAACATCTGTCTGTGCACAGCTGCATCGCTCCTGGCCCAGTTAATGGAAGTGGGAAAGCTATTCTGCTTGCTGGGTGCACGTGACCTTTAGGACAAACTGAATAGTCCTCATGGGCATGATTTATGATTTTAGACACCCCAGTGGATCTTGTCTTGCTTCTAGTAGGCTTTCTGGAAGGTTATAGATATCCTGCGTCAGGTTTTTCAGGATCACTTGCTTGTCTTCCTTGAGCCCCCATTTTTATGGTCTTGGTTAGGTATCCTAACAATTCAGCATTGCAAATGGGGTTTGGACTTTGCAGTTGCTGCAATTGAACAACTCTGGTTGCTTCAGTTTAGCTTTACATTGAAGGTATAATTTAGACTAGTAAAGACGTATTAATAGTCTGTACTTAAATAAAAAAATAAAAAAAAAAGGAAAAAATATCCACTGCAGACATTTTCAGCTTTAGTGCAAATGTAATTAGTTTGATTTACTATAGCTATGGGCCACCAACTCCACCTAAGCTTCCAATGAATTGCTAAAAAGGAGAGGCAGAGAGCCAGAGGCAGTCGGGGGAGTGAAGAAGTGTGTGGTACCAGCTCTGACACCCTTACTCAAACAGCGCAGCACCCTCGGGTAGGATTTTCATAAAAAGGACTCAGAGGGGTTTAGTGCTCGC
>VZRO01005857.1:283259-295992 GCA_013397915.1 Daphoenositta chrysoptera | reverse complement strand
GATGAACTGACCACAGTCCTGTTCCCCTCCCCCTGTGCCACTGTGGGGGAGGAGGTTAAGAAAATCAGGAGAGAAAATCAGGAAGAAGGGAGAGGTGGAGGTGCTTAAAGATTTGGTTTTCCATCTCATTACCCTACTCTAATTTGATTGGTAATAAATTAAACTAATTTCCCCCAGTCGGGTTTGTTTTGCATGAGACAGTAACTGGTGAGTGATTTCTCCCTGTCCTTATCCCGACCCACGAGACTTTTGTTTTCTCTCCTCTCCCCTGTCCAGCTGAGGAGGGGAGTGACATAGTGGCATTGGTGGGTACTTGCAGTTAAGGCAGGATCAACTCATCACACTGATCAAAAAACCCGCTTAATTCCAGATATAATCCATATAGGATACTTCTGGAATAATGCTCAGTGATATTAAAAGTAACACAAGTTTTGTGTTTTGGGAGAAAGGAGAGAGAATACAAAAGTGCACCACCAGAAATACAACTACCTGGAAAATGTTAATATGAAAGCGCTTAATTATACTCTTTCACATCCTCCTCTTCCTAATAGAAACAGCACTGATCCACTCTACAATCTCTCAGTCCTTACCATGAAAAATATCCCTGTTTCAGAGACAGAAAGGGCAGAAGGCACTGTTTCAGAAGTCCTTTCAGGTTTTCTTCCTGTTATTTAGTCTTAATTAAATCTTTTCTCCCACTGCAGGACAGCAATAGTTATCTCATAGTTAACCAGTAATGAATAACTGCTACTGGTTAATGAGTAATCATTACCTCAACTGAGGCCACGGGAAGCCTGGGGCTTCCTAAAGCAGGCCCCCTTCCTATTTGCATGCTGGAGGGTAACATCCCTCTCAATTTGGCCCAGAGACTTCACTTGCTGACTACCTTATCAGCAGCATAAATGCCTTTGTGGTAGCATGGGGTATTTGATAAGACTGTGTGTCACATAGCACTCAAACTCCATAATCATCTCTGAGCCACAGGAGCTTAAAAACAGAGTGTGAAGTCATCATTCAAGTTTGAATGCACAAGTAAGCAAAGACAGTAATTAAACTTCAATTGGTATTTTATTTTTAATTCAGCTGCAAAGAGCAGAATCTCGCCTTCAAATTTAATTAACAGCCTTCCCCTCAGCCCCCTCCCACATACACAGCCAGCTATCTATCAACAGGGAGCTAAATTCTCCTTTCTTACAACCCCAATGAAATCACAGTGGAGAATTTGGTCCAGCAGTTTACAGAGTGCTGATGAGAGCCCTGTCATGTAAGGAAGCACATAACTTTAAGCTGAGACTCCCTCCTACTGTTAAGAAATAACAGAGGATGGGGTTTTTTTTCTTTTTAAGGATCACTGTGCCCTGTCTTATAACAAATCTTTCTTATCCACTGATTTTGGCCTTCATTCCTTCTCTGTTTATAAAATAGCATAGAAAAAACCACTAAATAATAAATAAATAAAAAAAAAAAATCCCCCCCCCCAAAAAAAAAACAAAAAAAAAACCACAAACCTTTTAGTTCTTACTATTCAGTAGTGCTGTATCTGCATTTTTCTCCTTGAGACTGTCCTAGAATATAACAGGCTGATTCTCATAGACAAGATTTCCAAGTTCATGTCAAAGATGGTTAGTGGGAAGGAATGAAAAACTTCCTTTATTGACACCATGGGATGGGGCTGGGAGGAGGAGTGCAGTAAGACTGAAAAAAAAAAATCAACTCTTTAAGTCAGGAGCTGTGGATCTTCCTTCAGCTCACCCCTTTTCTGTGTGTTCAGACCTGCTCTTTAGGCTGCAAAGGACCTCTGAAAATACAGGTTTGAGAGTTCTTGTCGAACTCAGGTCAAACACAGATGTCAGAAGGTAAAGCCAGAAATGGGATGAGAAGAATCTCAAGCAGTGTTCTCAGTGTAAATGGTGGTGGAGCCCAGAAAATAATGGTTATCAGTGGGGAGGAGATGATAACACAGGCCTCAGCCGTTTCTGATCCGTCTGTGATATTGGCACACAGCTCATGAATTGCCTCCTGTCATGCAAATGGACAACCTGCTCCCCAAATGACCTTTTCTCCCCTCCAGTATTTGGAATTAGTGTTCACCGTGCTTCCATCTTGCACCTCACTGTGGAGGACATACAGGGAGGCTCGTGTATCTAAGAAAATAACTGAGTCATAGCAAAGTGCATATCCCTAGGATTTCCCAAGGAGAACCAAGAAAACACTATCTCAAACTTAAATCATTCAGTTTTGATTACCCAGGTTTGAAAGATTGGCTGTGTAGCCATGTGCAGCACAGGTGTACATTCCAGCTGTAAAATCTGCAAAAAGGTGCTTATTTGGATTCTGGTGAAGAGCTGGTTTTGTTCTGACTACTGCAAATACAAGTGCTCTCTCGCTTGCAAAAAGTTATGCAAGCAAACACAAAAAAGCTTGAGGAAGGAAGCTTTAAAGGAAATTACATGGCAGCTGTCTGTTACAGGTTTCATGTACCATCTCTGAATCCCTGTTAATGTCCTCTGTCAGCAGCAAGAAGCTGAAGCAAACAGGCCACTGGTCTGGTCCACTCTGCTAATCCTTGCTTTTGGATATACCAATTACAGTGGGCTCAGACTAGCAGCAAAATTAATTAGAGGAAGAAAGCTATTAACTTGCTCTGCAAAATTAGGTGTGTTAAGCTCCCTCTCACACACCTCCACACATAGGTACAGCTTTGCTAATTGATTAGTGAGGAAGGCACCGGGTATTATTACCTACATATGCATTCTGTGTTTTAAACTCCAGGGAGGGATTGAATAACTTTTTTGTTCCTGAGGCACTACTAAAATTAATATTAAAAAGGAGACAGTTGGATGCTGCAACAGCATGGCATGGAAATTTTGGACTAAATCCTCTAAATGTTGAAATGCTGTTCCTACATAAACCTAACAACATTTAAATTGGGCCTAGCTGAAGTTTTTGTTTCCAGCTACTTAATTCTTTTCCAACATGGAGGGCCAAGATGGAATGCTCCAGAAAGGTCTTCAGTTTTCTCCTCTTGAGAGCTCAGTAATGTTCCAGGCTCCCCAAATCTGCCGAGGTCATGAGAGAACTATTCCAGATTAAAGAAGCATTTTGCTTTGTTTTTTTTTTTTTTTTTTTTTTTTTTTAAGACGGGTGTTTTTTTTATTTTTCCACAAAAATACNTTCTTCACCAAGAATGAAAAAAAAAAAAAAAAATGTTAGCAACAGACCTGTTCACTGTCTAAACCATTAAATAAAGATTAAATGGGAAAAGGCTGTCCTAACTATCTTTTTTTAATGAATGAGGTCCATTAGAAATCAATCTTTAGAAGAAGACTGATCAGATTGGATCCCAGCAGTAATTACTACCTAACATATTGTATTGGTATCCTATGTAATCAATAGATAGAAGCAGGCATTTTAAAAAGCATATGCTAGTGTAGGTTATTTAAAATATCTCCAGCTCACAGCATCTCAAAAAAAGCACATCCATTAATGCAAATGCAGCTTTCTGAGTTTATGTATCACTGAGTTCTGATGTGTGCAGCTTTCTGAATTTAGAAGTGTTGCTTCAAACAACAAGGAGATGTTAGTGAAATGTATAATTATAAGAGTATTTATTATAAAAATATTCAATACACAAGGATCTATTAAATGGTCATGGCGTTATGAGATGTTATAAGGAATACCAATAAAAACATGCATGCAATATTCTCAACTGTATGCCATTAAATAATCAAAGATCCAATCAATGCCAGACTCTATTTATGTTAAATGTAGTCTTACTTTGCACTTATTATTATAATTTTATATTATTATGTTCTGAACATGAGCTTGAAAAGTTTATAAACATGTTTATATGACTGTATTAAGATAATTTCTTTCCTATCAAGGTCTGTAGTTAATATGGTGACACTCAAGAGAATCTTGTTTAACTGGCAGTAGGTAAATATAAATAGCCTTCTAATAATTATAATATGTTGAATAGCAAGAGAAGCATATTAGAAGTGAAACAATATTGTCAGCCTAATTGAGTACTGGAAGTAAGTTAACAGCCCAATAATGCAATATAAATTAAAATGCCATGAAATCATGATAATATAATAAGAGTCTAAATAAGATTCAGTGACAGTAATATTTCAGACCAAAAGCTTCTTTAAGATAGTTCTGTCTAAAATTACACACGCAAAACTGCATTAAAGGGACATTACTAAGGTTGCAAAGTCAAGCACTCAAAACAAGTTAGGGAATGCTTGAATTAAGTTTGCCCGCGAAACATTAATTTGGCACCCTTGTGTGGGGGCATTATGGCACAGTCTTTAATTACATGATCACATGCTATTTTTTCCACAGGGTGCCTGCCACCTTCAGCTAATTAAGGTTCAGAGGAAAACTTAATTTTCACATTCTCTAATTTCTGCAGGCTTGACTTTGCAACCTTAATGATGTTATTTTAACATAGGATTTTGGGTTTCTATCTATGTGGGAAGGAGACACAGAGGAGGAAGGGTGAAGGGGCAGGTGTGTGTGTATTTCCTTAAATTAAGAAAACAAACATTTTAAAGATGATAGGCATCCCATGGTCTCATACTGACAGCCAGATAGATCTTCGGCAACAAAAAAATATAAAGTTAAGCTCGTTTAAAGAAGCCAGGCTCGTTTTACTCAAAGCAGTGCTACTGAGGAAAACAAGTGAAGGGGTAGCAAAAATGGGCTGTCATCTGCATTTGTCTAGGAAGTGGAGGATGCATATCATCATCACCTTCCCCAGAACTGACTGGCTTGCTAGAAATGGTGGAATTTAATATTATTACAATTTTCTTTAGGTTTTAGGAAAGTATGTCAACTGGACTGATGAGTCCATTCATCCTGACCCGGTCCAGTTTTTGTTCTCTGAGGGCACTTCAGTTCTTCATGTGTCTTCTTGTAACATTATTAATATACTCTAAAAAGAGTATTCTTGATCTCCTTATAAGTAGTTTTACTTTTAACAGTCTGTGTCCTTGAATTAACAAATATAGATGTAATTTTCTCCATCTCACATTTCCTACATTTGATTCATCTGTCTTTTCTGATCTAAGCGTCTTTGTTAGAAATTTGGTACCACAGTGGGGTGGAGCAAATCCAGCCCAGTTCTCACACCCGGCACTTACAGCACACTCCTAACTGCATGCCCAAGAATCACACAAACATTTCACACCACCATGCCTTTGGCAAGAGTTTCTCTTTGAGATGCTGAAGCTGGATCTTCCCCCTTCATTGATTCTTCACATTTTAAATTGGTGTATATGATTGTTTCTTTGTCTTTATGTCAGTATGCATATACATGTCACATATATATTTGGCGAGTATGTGGACAAACCTTACTTTTCGAATTTAAAATAGATTTCATTTGAATGCACTTGTGGGACACCAAGTAGGATTTCAGATTTCAGAGATGTCAGCAGCCTGGCTGGATAAATTTAGTGGCCAAAAGAAGCAGAATGAAACTACACTGGAGAAGTTTATGATCTCTGCCCCCCTCAAGGTGTGGCTGAGGGTGACTGTGCAGTGAGGTGGGTGATGTTAGGCTGTGCTCTGGACCCTGTCAGGCAGCTTACAGTTTTCCTACAGCTCACTGTGAAGCCTGGAAATGCACTTGATTTTGCATGATCCCAGAGTTGCCTTTCCACTCTTTGTTCAGCTGTACTTGGACAAAAGAGTTTAGGAATGATCCTGCAGCCATATAGCTATTTAAAGCATAAATTAGCTGTAAATCAACAAACTTTAGACTTGACTGTGCTCATAGCTGCTGAAACTTAAGTGTGGGCTGGGCTGTTTTACTACATACACGTTCAGACACAAAATGGACTTCAGAGTTTGCACTGCTTTGGTGCTGGGATACTTGCAGAGCTTGCAGCAACTGAACTGAGATCTCTCACGATTCCATAAAAAGCATCCATGATTTCATAGATTCCACCAGCTGGTAGAGCCTGACTAGAGCGTTTGGGGAAAAGCAAACTGGAAAACCAGTGTAAGATAGCCAGGCATTCTCCAGTCACCTGAAGATGGATGGAAATATTCAAGAAACAACCTCTAGCACCTTGCAGGACTACAGCTTGGATCCCATGAGTCTTGTACAGTGGCTGTTTATTCAGCTAAAACCAGGGTAAATAGAGCTTTTTCATTCTTCTTCCCCTTTTTTTTTTTTTTTTTTTTCAATTATTATTTTTCTATCTCATTATCAAATGAAAACATGAGACTGATCCTTCAGCTTCTTCCTAACCAGTCAGAATATCTGTGGTCAGATTAAGGTCTTGTTAACTTTTTCTGTATGAATTAGTGTGCATGAATTTCTCAGAGGAAAAACCTGTTTTCCTTGCATGTGTGAAAGGAATTAATGAAAGGAATTGCAGTTATTGCATGAGCTGTTTCATTTTCTTTTAATATGCATCAAATTGGAGACACTACCAACATTTTCTAGACTGATTTGTTTCTCTTTTCAGATGCCTGCTTGGTTTTTCCCTTTGTTTATTTTTTAAGCAGATGATGAATGCTTGTTCCTACTCTAGCAAGGTTCGTGCTGATCTGTACAACTGGAGGAAAGGACCTGTGGCTTTTCTCCAACAACAAATTTCTCTCCTCTTTTGGAAAGAGCAATTCCTTTTGAATTGACAAATGCACTTCTATACCACCACATTTTTGTTTTCCTCACCAAATGGAAGATTCTAAACAGTGCACTACAAATATCTGCATAATGTTGAGCTGTATGGTGTGGAAGTGTGGTGGGGAAAAAAAAAATTAGGTTTGTCAAGCAGTCTGGTCTAGGGTAACTGGAACAGATTTACAGACTGGCCCTCATGCAAAAATTTTCCCTAAACTGAAAAGAACGTTTGCTGGTTAAGAGCTAGAGTGAGGGAGACTCTTTTTTTTCCTCTCAAAGCTCTTTTTTAAATTTTTTTTTTTTCCTAATTTTGGATTTTTTTTTTTTTAATTTTGGATTTTTTTTTTCTGGTGGGCTTGTCAAGAGGATCTTTATGAAGAGGTAAGACTTTTCTCAACTTGGTAAGAACCAGTGCATTAATTTTTCCCGGCAATGCCTCCACCTTGCTTGTCTCACTCCCTTCTCACAGTTTTTTCTTATTTACTTGCTTTTTCCTTCTTTCCTCTGGCTGAGTGGACAGGTTTCCAGAGATGGGGAATGGAAGCCTTGGAAACTGCTGCATTGGGAGGCATGCAGACTGAATTTTCTCTTGATCTACAACCTGATCCCTGACTCTGGAGTTCCCCTGACTCCCTTTGGCTTCAAATGAACTCAGTAGGGCCCATGGTGTTAGAGGACTCCAATTATATTTAATTACAGCTGCATGTATTTTTTGAACATGAGTATATGCCTGCAAGCCAAAGGACTGTGAAAAGGATTTCATAAAGGCCACTCAGTAGACACTATTAGGTTATTCAATTAGCTTCACTAATTTCTAGAAATGCTTTAAAAAAACAATATTACATCTGATAAAACAAAATACTGATCACAATTAATATTTGGCCTTTATACATAGCTTTAATTACAGTAATGAAGGGATTCTTGCCGACAAGAAGCTCTGTTAGCTCTCATAATAAAAAAAAAAAAAAAAAATGATACCAGGTGAAATGCAGTGTGTTACATGTTTTGGAAAAAAATAGGAGGTGTTCTCTGTCACCTCTTTCACTTGAAACCAACCAAAACTTTTCACTTTTGTGACTGCAAACCCAATTGCATACAGATGCAGACCAGCATTAAGAAAATCTGGTTCCCATGTTTGAGGCAGATCCTGGTTTTTAGCATTTGTGATCCTTTGCAGGCAGGATGGAGGTGATTATGTAATCATGGGATATCCTGAGATGGAAGGGACTCACAAGGAACATCGAGCCCAACTCCTGAACAATCTAACTCAGTTCAGCCTAAAGCTGATGCTGTAAGTACCTGCCATGCCAAAATGACCTCTATCTGTCTATTTGCCCAAACCTTAATGCCACTGTAAGTGGACAAAGAACAAGGAATTTGACCATGTTCAAACAACTTCTGTTAATGCTGTGTCTCATCTTTCTCGACCACCCAAAGAGACTTCTCACCAAGCTTCAGTTTGTGCTGGAAATAGCTGAGGCTCTGCTGCTTACCAGTGCAGAGAGGAGAGACAGAAAGTGTATTTCTTCTTTCTTTTTTTTTTTTTTTTTTTCCACTGACCTTCTTGCAAGGTTTAAGGTTTGCCTCGTTCCAGAGGACTGGAGTTTTCAGTCTTATAGCTACAAGCCCATACTTGTGTAAGAGCAGATTTGATCCAAAGACCTTATATTCCCTCACCAATTTCATGAGCCATTGCATTTCCCCATCTGTAGTGATTTAAAAAAAATACATTATATTACAGGATATGCAAAACATTAGCTGTGAAAATGGTTGAATCTGAGGTTTTATGGTTTATCACAGGAAAAAAAGTCACATCAGCTAACCCAATATGCAGGGTGTCCATTTATGGAAATCACTGCTAAACCTCCATGTAGCTATGCCTAATTATTTTTTTAAAATTATTTATGGGTTCTTTTTCCAGCTCTTATACTACCTACTTAACACCTGAGGCTTTTTGCACCAACAAAATGAACTACCTTTAGTACCTGAAAGAAATTATGATTGCTAATGTACTCCTGTTCTGTATGTGCTAATATACTCCTTTACAAGAATGATGAGCCAGGTACTGAATGAAGTTCAGAAGCCGAGGGCAGAAATTCTCTGGAAAATTATTTTCTAGGCACCAAATAAAGGAAGAATTGTAGGAAGAATTTCAACATGGTTTATTTTCACTTTTACTTTGTCTGTGGGACCGAATGGGACACTTATAATGACTTTAGGAGTCATCACCTTGGCAAGTGGAGTTCAAACAGAAAATATGAGCAAAGAAATAAAAGGGGGAAATCTGTACCTGGATGTGACTCTTGTTTTGAATAATAATAATGTTAGTGTCAAAGTCCTGGTTCCTATGCTGTGGTAGATTGCCTTTAGTCAAAGGTGCAAGTGCACAAAAAAAGGAAAGGCTAGAGGTTTTTGGTTGTTTTGTTTGGCATCTTTTTTTAATACATTGGACTCACCTCAATTGTGTTTATGTCCATGAAATCCTACTGTCTACAAGACCAACTTTTTTCTGAGATCACGTGATTTCTTTTGTGATTAAATACATTTTAAGACAATCCTCGACAATCCTTCTTGCATAAGGTGGAAAGACTGAACAGTCTTTCTATGAAAAAACAGGAGGGAGTAGAACTTAACTTTAATAAATTTCAGTATATGTGGTCCTTAGAATTATATTTATGGTATACCTAATTAATGGCAGCCCATTAATGCAAGCCTGTATTTCAGAGAAGGCTCTATGTTTAATCTACTAAAAATAACCATTGCCTTAGAAATAGCCCACTGTCTGGTTTTGCAGATTAACAGTTTTTAGATATAGACACTATGTACCATCACCAGTTAAGATGATGGTCTTCACTACAATGTTGTGGTTTTTTTTTTAGAAATATCCTACTTTTCAAAGAGCGCTCTGCAAGGTGTTTTTCTTTCTCCTTCCAAAATAAGAAAAGACTCTACCTGGGAAATTATCCAGCCACCTACAGAAAGTTCCTGAACTTTGTTCCTTCAGCCAGGGGAAAAAAAAAAAAAAAGAAAAAATAAATAAGCTAAGAAGAGTACATATTTTATGTACTTTTGTATCTTTTATGTATCATGATAGGATAATGAGGCCGACTAGTAGTCTTTAGACCAATTTTTATATAAGGAACAATATTTTTGTTGACTTTACAAATGTCCTAATTATAAAAATACAAGAAAACTAGGTCCCCTACTTTTTCCACATTAACACTCCCACTTAGAAGGAGTTACAATGAATAAGTGAGACCTAGCAGTAAATAAGAAAAAGTTAGTATAACCATGTTATTTGGTGGAGTAAGGGTGCTCCACGTTTCACACACATGGACTCTCAGAATCATAGAATGATTTGGGTTGGAAGGGACCTTAAAGATCATCTCATTCCAAACCCCTGCCATGGACACAGACACCTTCTACCAGAACAGAGCTGAAATGAAAATTTCTGGTTCTGCAAAGGACAAACACGTCATTTCTGGTGCTGGAATAGCTCTGGGGAAGCTATGGTCTCTGAAGAAGGACTCGGCTGACCTGAGAAAATAATGCCAATGAATTGTATTATTGGCAGGAGGATCAAAACACAGGGGTCCAGCTGGGTCAACAAGTGCTGGAGTTAACCCCTATCAAACAGCGTGGTTCTTATTAATACGGGGTTAGCTAGCCATGAATTTCAAAGAGAGCTTTTCCTGGCCTCTCTGGGTTGCAGGGAAAGGGTTGCAGTGACTGGGGCAGTCCTCTCACATGAAGTTATGCACAGCAGATCTTGCCTTTTCTGATGAAGTAGGACTTTTTGATTAAATTCAGTGGGTTTCAGATAGCTGTTTCTGCTGGGCAACGCTGCCTCAAAATTAGAGTTCAAAACTTTTACAGCATGAGGTCATCATCTTGTACTCTTCTAATCTGAAGTAGAGTGGGGTTCTCATGACAAATATATCATTCCTGGAACAGTGCAGCATATAAAAAAGACTGTGAATTACAATTTCTGTTCATTGTAGTCATATCTGTTCCTGTGTTGAAGCAAGTGTTGAACTATTAAAATACTTTGCAACATATGAAATTCAAAATTTATCAGAACCCACCTAAGTCAACGTAATTGCTAATGAAATTTTCAGAATGGACGTATTGTGTCACCATGGCTCAGATCTGTATCTGGTGTAAATCTTCTGTGAATGGGACTACAGGATCAGAATGGGATGTAAAATTCAGCAGAAGATGCCAGTTCATCCGAATCAAGATTGTAAGAAATTTATAACAGCTTCCAGAGCAGACGAGGTTAATACTTTCTGACTTTGAACGGATACAAAATTAGTAATTTCATCCTTGTTCAGAAAAACAGGAAAATTTAAATTAGTGCAGCGAAAGACTTGTCTGTGAACAATTTTTTATTATTATTTTCCTTAAATCATGCAAGTATTTTGCTAGACAGAATCCATCAAGTTTAACTTCAGAAGCACGTTTTTGTATTTTTAATTATTATTATAATTATTCCTATCCACATATTTCATTCTCATTTATGCCTACATATAATAAAAATATTACTATTCATACAAAACTTTGACCTTTTTCTCTTCTATATAACCCAAATTTGCATCCCCCTACTTAAATGTTATTGCACATCTCTTTAATTAAATTGATGGAGAATGAATAAACAGCATCAAGGACTGAATTTTATTGTAAAGAGACCATGCCATGACACCAGGTGTCAAATCCCCTGTAATAATATGTGCAATAGAGATGTTCATCCGCTGTCAATCACAGACAAGAATCACTCTGTTGCCTTTCCAAGCTCTTCTAAAAAAATTCTGTATTTTTTATGTGTGGATGAAGAAAAATATTTTCTCTCTTCTAATTCAACTATATTCCAAAGCTGAACAGTGAGGTGCAATGGACAAGGAAAAGGATAAAACCAAGAAATATTTTTTAATTTATTGTTCCTTTTCTTGGGTCTTTTTCCTTTGCCAAAATTTTCTTTTTCCCAGGCTGCAGCAGTTTGCTTGTTTTCTTTTTTGACACCTATGATGTCCAGCAAAATAAGATTTTATTTAAAGGTGGAGGTAACGTATTTCTCCCCATAATCTTAATTACATAAATGTAAGAGGAATTCATATTGTTCTCAAAAATTCCTGCAATAAGTGGGACCTGAGTCCAGATACGCAATCCCCAATCGCTGAAATTGTGTAAGACATTGCAGTACTTGGACATCATGGGTATATGCCTCTGTAGGATAGGCCCTTAAAATAGCTCCCTAATCTATATAATAATATCAATAATGAAGCTTTCAGTAGATATCAACCTCCTGCTAAGTGCACTCTCTCTGTTTGAAAATCTTGCTAATTCAAGACCATTAAAATAGATTCTCTTAAAGACTCCATTCTGTCAAACACCAAAACTAGAGATATATAGAAAAAGGGATTTAATTATCACTGTTCTATATCTCGAACTGTGCGTTTTTTCTCAGTAATAATTGCCTAAGTTTGTCTTCAAAAGGCATTTTAATAGTGTTAATACTAGTAAATATTGCTCATTTTGGTACTGATGTGCCAATTTAATAGTTCCCACGGTTTCTAAAAGTCATTTCTTATTGTTTTACTGTAGAAAGAATCTCACTTTAATTATGTCATAATTGTTTGTAAGCCATAGAATCTTAATTAATGCCAATGGCTTAAAGGCACATACTGAGCACAAACTTTATGGTTCTGTTTGTTTTCCAGGCTCTTCCTTCTGTAACAAAAGCCCCAGCATGAGTTCCTATGAGCTGCCTATTTCCTGTGGTCCTTTCTCTTTGTTGCTGGTTTTTACATTGTTATTTTGTAGTTTTCTCCCTCTTTCTGCTTCCCTGGTTCTGTCATATTTATTTGTGTGTTCTTCTTTCTCTTTTTAACCTCATTTCGGTGGATGATTACCAATAGATTTCTAGACACAGCACAAATACGGGATTCAAAGTTAAGAGTAGGTAGGAAATACTATAAAACCATAGAAATTATGAAATTATGTTTCTCTAAATATCTAGCTTTCCATGCTGGGAAACTTAGCCACTTGCATGATGCTTCTGAAAAAAAAAAAAAAAAAAAACCCAAAAAAACTCCAAAACAA
>VZRO01005857.1:260732-281509 GCA_013397915.1 Daphoenositta chrysoptera | reverse complement strand
AAGGCAAGATATTAAATAATGCCAGTATGCATTGTTGGTGAAATTGCAATGGGATGAAATTAGATACAGAAAAATATCTAGAATTACATAAAGAAAAGTGTAACTGTGTACTGGACACTATGTAAGTGACTTGAGTGGGACATAAATGTTGTCATGAACGCTTCTAAATATTTTGGGATCGATCATGGAACTGACAATAATTATTCCAACTTGCCTGTGAAAGAGTTTTATATGCCCAATACCCATCAAATGCTTCCTTCAAAAAATTTCATTCATTCTAATAAAGTTCTAGCATTATGGACCAGTTTTAGAAACAAAATTTCATAGATGCCATGAGCTTCCCTGGGGCCAACACCTTGAAAATTTTCTGTAGGGATCAAGAACATGTGCTTGTCAAAACACTGAAAAATATTTTCAGGAATATTTCTTCAGTGTCACAAAGTGGCAGGGGAATGGACTTTTTTCCCTCTTCTAACTTACATTAGCTTTAACACTTACTGGGAAAAAAAAATACAGTATTTATAAAAATGGGCTTTAGGTCACGTTCTCAAATGGCATAAATTGTTTCATCTCTACTGATCTGTCCTATTACTTGGAATTCTGTTCAGGGAGAGGGAATCTCATGTTTTTCTGGTTTCACCAAATATCCTTCCATTTCACCTTTCATTCTCCAGGGCAATGATTATCAGATGTTGAAGACAACATATAACTTTTTGCCTGAGGCAAATTCACAAATGTTTGCAGCTTTGCTGCAGGGCACAGGTAGAATATAATCATATGTGCCACAAAAATAGTTCTTTTCACAGCCAAACTAGAGAGCTTTTTAGGCCAAGATTAAATTTGTCAATATTTCTGGAGAAATTAGTCCTTATGTACAGGGAGTTGCAGAGTGAGAATTGTTATATTGTTAATGTAAGGAAACACTTCGGGGTGAGAATGTCTGCCTATATGTAGACATTTCCAAGAGCAGTACTCACCCAAACTCCTGCACATAAAATGGAGAAAAGGTGGGAACTTTTGGGACAATATTTATCTCAGGCCTATATCTAAGATGGGTCAAATGAAATATGCTCTTAAAGGGTTGGGTTTTTCCCCTTGCTCAGGCAATGGTGACTATGTCAGATAGAAATATTTTCATTCCAGCACACACAGTCAGGAATAAGAAAACCCCACCCTGAGTTTCGGATACGGCCACACCAGTACAAACCGTGCGGGTGGGACACAGGCGTGTGAAGCCAGCCTCCCACTCGTTTTGCTCCCAGAGTATTTGAAGTTTATTGGCAACAACTACAGCTGTCACATTTAGGATCCTGTTGTGGGGCGTCTTCCCCGGTGCAGAACGGGCTGAGTGCAGTGCCCTCCCTGACAGACATTGTTGTGGTGTGTTATGGCCCCTTCCACGGCCAGCATCCCCCATAATTGGCCACTGCCATCTCACCCCTTCTTCCCTGTGTTTGGCTTCTCCCTCAAGAGAGATCTCTCTCCTCCCACAGTATTCCTCCCCTCCCACAATGCTCCCCATTGGTTCTCTAACCCTTGCCCGCGAGAATTCAAACCCCGCGTCCCTGCACCATTGGGTGTTTCGTATTCTCTCCTCCCACTCAGTAAGGGATAAAATTCCTGGGTAAAGGCCCTTCGGGGCTTCTCTGTGCGACCTTGGCGCCCCAATAAACCCTGTACCACGAGAAGCCCCTCCGCCTCCTTCCTGCCTTCCAGCGCGCCCGCCAGCAGCCTCCATTCCTCTCCCGTCCGGGCGGGTGCCAGCACTGGCGAATCCACAGCTGGCCGGACAGCCGGTGTCTTGGCAAGACATCCCACTGGTGTCCCTCCTGTCCCTGCTCCCCTGGCCTGGAGCAGCAGGGGAAGGGCCCTGCAGGGCTCAGGTGAGGTGAGCTGTCTGTGCCAGGGCAGGTGTGTGCCACGTCACTGCACCATCGCCTCGTCCCTGCCGTGGCCATAACCAGCTCACTCCCCTCACTTGAGCACTCTATTTATACAGTATTATCTTCAATTGCGCTACGTCTTTTAAAATCCACTTTAGCCACTCTCAGGACCCTATTCAAAAATTGTGGCTATAACCTACCGAAGTTATCTGGTTTAGTGACACGAAGGGAAAAGAAAATAAAATGAGTGCCTGAATTACCACAGGGTTTCTGCTCATAATGGGTGACTAAATACAGTACAGTGCTCTGTTTTAAAACTGTCAGTAACCCATGGTCCTTTTTTTTTATATTTACTTTAATGAGAATAACTCACAACAACAGCAGCTTGTCATCACTTCCATCTCATTGCTCTTGTTTACACACAAGGCTGTAAAACTTTACCTCTGCAGATTGCTTTAAAAACATAAATAAAAATAAAATCTAATTTACATTTTTGTTCCAACTGGTTTTCTTGACAGACAGCTGCCCACAGCTCAGTGGTTGCTCTGTTCAGTGTACTTTAATTTTCAGCTTTCAAGTTTTTCTGCAGCCCATTCAGAAGTAAATTCTCAGGGAAAATTGAGCTCTGTCATGGATGGATTAGTACTATAATAGTTGGTCACATATCTTGCATGAAACCTTTCAAAAGCAAGGCAAATGAGAAGGAAATGAAATTCATTTCATACTTCTTCAAGCACGCTAAAAGACTTTCTCTCCAAGTAATCTGTGAAGTACCACTAGTTTATTGGAGGTTCACATAACTACCGTTACATTATACCTTGTCACAATCTCATATATTGGGTGACTGCTTTTTCTGAACTGATGGTACCTGCAAAGTGTGCTCCATAGGCACAGAGGAGAGAATACCGTTTCTCAGATCAAAATGTATAGGTTCTGGGAATGGCATAAATAAAGGTACTTGAAGCAAATTGGGACATTACAGGTCATAGGTCAATGAAATCTGAAAGAGATATATTGAGGAGAAGTCGTGCTTGCTATGTGATGAACTGATATGCTGAGAAAGAGAAGGGAGGGAGAGAGGAGAGGGAAAAGCAAGAGAGAGAAAGCATAGTAAAGTTTTTTTCTCGACAGTTAAGGTGCAGGAGCTGCAGCCATTTTCCCTGGTGGAGCAGGAAGAAGCTGTATTGCTTTTAGCAATCCATTTGGTTTCTTTGTCATTTGCAATGAGGGCAGTGCTTTATCCCTTAAGCACATCTGTGTGTGTCTCCTGGAGTGTATAAATGTGTGTTTTATTTCTTCTTAGGGTAAGATAAACAAATATCTGCATTATTTTGGATAGTTATTTGACTCTGCCGTTTAGATGAAAGCTATTTGCAGGTGAGGGGAAAAAGAAATAGCTGCAGAGATCTTGTTCTTGTGTTGATGGTGTCACAAAGAATTGTAAGTAGAAATATGGCTGATGTTTCACTGCTGATGCAGGTAGAGAGAGAATAGGTGTGAGCCATGATTCAGGCCCTGGTTCAGGCAAGGAGTTAAAGTTTTAGGCTTCTGGAAAAAAAAAATACTACTTGAAGGCCCAGATAAAACAATAGTTAGCATTGCAGATTTTCTAAACAGAATTGTTTTGTTAGGATTTAAGTGGGAGGGTGTGATCACTTAAAAATATCTTTAGAATAGCTAGTAATTGTGATTTAATTGCTAAGAAATTTGTTTTTCTGTTTGTCAAAGTACTGCAACACTAATTCAAACTCAGTGTGTTAGCATTAAAGTGTTGAAAATATAGTTTATTGATGTATTTTAATTACAAAGCTTTTTATTTGGGAAAAAAAATAAAAAAACAACTCTCAAAAACACACAGAATGTGTTTGAAGCCCCCCCAAAAAATCACAATATGTTTTGCTGTCTCTGATTCTATTTTTCCTCAAAATTCCTATTTGACTCACCAAAAAAATTATAGCCCCCCAAATAAATATTAAAGTATAATTTTTATGAATAATTGAAGTCAGTGACTTGAAGTCAGATCTTGCCCTAAAACACCCTTAAACAACCAACCAATCAATACCAAACCCAAAGCCTCCTCCGAAAAAAACCCAAAACAACCAGATATCATCTTTGTCTGATGAAAGAAATTCCTAATAAATGCTAAAGTCACTCTAGAAATTTAACATTTAGATATGAGACTTTAAATTCTACTGAAGAAGACATGAAACTAAGTATTTTCCCCAGTGCAAATACTGAGAAAAGTTTGATTGTTATTGATTTAATATTATTTTACTTGTGTCAAGAATAAGGCTAATTTTCCCCATCTGTCTGCACTGTCCTCCCCTTTATTCCATGTTTATTAAACAAGTTGAGTACATGTTGGAAGGGATCCTGAGCAAACTGGTCTGGTGGGAAGGGGTTGGAAAGAGATTGTCCCGAATATCCCTTCCAACCCAAACCATTTGTGATTCCCTGATTCTAAGATACATCTCTTTGCACAGCTAGAGGGGGAGCCTAAGATAATAATTTCTCTGATTCAAGTTAATATGGCCATGTTGCTGTCTCAGATGAGGTTGTAGCAATACATAAGAACAGCTCCTATGTACCAGAATTTCCTTATGCTCTTTGAACAGAGATCAAAAGGCAAGCTCCCACCTAAAGCAACCCCCATATACACGTAAAGCAAGGGAAAAAAAAAGAAAAAAGTTAAATTCAGGCAAAACTGGCACCATAAGAATATCCAAGATAATATGAGACAAGACCTTTCTATATAACAGAAATAACCTTTTTGAGCAGCCTGTACTGATTTCTCTGAATAGAAATGGTTATCATAGTTAAACCAACAGCAAGTGCTTAGGGATAAAGAGATGACCAGCAGGAAGCAGCAGGATCCTTTTCAGAGCTATGTGCCCCAACAGAAGATGGACTCTGTAATAATTACCTGGAATTATCCACAGCTCTTTTCCTCTGAGAAGTTGTATAAGGTAAGGAAATTTAGCTAAATAGGTGGGATACTGTTCTGTAATTAACCATTAGTATGATAATATGTCAGCCAAAAAATCTCTGCCCAAGAGAAATGTGCCAAATGACACAGACATCTGATTAGTGAAGGCATGCAACAGATTATACAGAGAAACCTCAGCATCTTCCTCAGCTTTGATCACATTCATTGATTAATATTAGTTAGTGCTCCAGGTTAGCAATTTCCATCAGCCTCCAGGTGACTTAACAAAGTGGAAGACAAGAAATTAGCACTAACAAAGGCCTGAGAGGTTAACCTGACAGTTCGCCTAGTAATGCAAAGGGATGCTCTGCACAGTGTGTTTAAAAAGGGCCAGGGAAGCAGTCCAAAGGAGAGTGATGGCTTAGGTTTTAACTCTTATATTTTTCGAATTCTGTATTGCCTAATGTGTAACTCTGAGGTGCTTTATGGCCTGTTGGCTGTTCTCTCAGGATAAGATAGACATAACAGCACCTCTCTGGGCCTGTTCTTCAAGGACACCCAGACTGTACAGCTCCAAAGTCTCCAAAAAGGCAGGGGCTAGCTGGGGGAAATTGCAAAGTTTTAATTGGCAAATTTATGCTGATATGCAAATGGACCAAACCTATAAAGGTGTGGAAAACTTGTGACTCGTTGTCCATCTTGGGGTCCATCTTTGGGTCCAGCCTGGAGCCCTTGGCTCCCAGGGGGCACCTTTGAAGGCCTTTTGAATAAATACCCACCTTTATTCCCTTACTCCTGTCTGGTCTCTGTTTCTAGGTGGCCTTGAAGGCATCAAGAGGAGTTTCTGACCACATGAGGGAAGATTAAAGCTCTCTGTTGTTAAACTTGCACCCTGTCCCCTGGGAGAAAGGAAGAAGGAGCTGCAGTTGGAACAGGTGAACTTTTACAGAAAAGACTGTGGTTTCTGGTTTGGGAGATGGATTTTCTTATGTTTTGCTTTAAAAAAAAATCAAAAAAGACATGCTGGCTTTTTATATATCCGTATTCAATTTTTCAAATTCAATAAATGAGAGTAGCTTTTGAAGAGATACAACCCCAAAAAAATATCAGATCGAGAAAAATAATAACAAAGAACCACAAGCAGCTCTGCAGTTTAATTTTAAAGACAGAATGGTTTCCATTTGAGTATTTGAGAGCTTTAAAGGTAAGAATCATTTCTTTTCAGTTCATCCCCATAACTTTGAACAAATCTAGTAAATGAGGGGGATACAGGCAGAGAGCACAAATTGTCTCATTCTAACACAAGCTTGTGAGGAGGGAAAAATTGCCTTCTGGAGCCCTGATTTACCTCCACAGGCTAAAGCAGGAGCCTGTTTCAGTAGGTTAGAATGCACAGCTAATTTAGACTTAGGCAAGATGAATATCTCCAAGTGAATTTTGATCGACTGTTACAAAAAGACATCCATTACCTGAAAGAGTCTTTTAACTTCTGCTAACAGCATGATCATTCAGTGAACCTAAACTCCAGGTACAAGATTTGTTTGCCATTGGAGAGAAAGTCAGAAATACGTTATAAGGCTTTTTGAAAGGCCAAAAAACTTTGTTGATATAACATTTCGCTATCCTAAAATGGGTAATGTTCCATCTGCATGACTAAAGATTAGGCCAAAACCATTCGTATGTCCAATACTTGTGACAACAGAGTCTGAAGAAAGAAAGTTTATTGTGAAAAAAAAAGAACAGAAAGGTTTTTTGGTGGCCTTTCAGCAGGGGGCAGTGTGTATTCCGTCATTAAAACAAGTTAGAAATACTCCTCAGCAAACCTGCCTGTAATGCAGGGGTATGAGGAGGTCAGTAAGATATGCTGGACTTAGGACCATGTAGCAAATTATAAAGTGAGCAATGCTAAAATCAATATGATATTTGACTGTCAGCCAATGCAATTTGTTCAAAATAGGTTAAATTCACTCCTGCCATTTCCTCTTTTATAAGGAACTTGGCAGTCTCATTCTGATATCAAGTGCAAAGCCCTCTCTGAGATCTGACTGGGATAGAAATGAATGCAATTTTGAAATATTCCATAACTGTAGAGTGATACAGGGGCTAAGATAGGCATGAAATCAGACTGAACCTTTTTATCTGCTGCATATCAGGTTAGCAGTGAGATGAGACGACCTTTGCCATACCTTTTCCCCCAAAGCAGAAAACAAAACATGAGTATTTTGCACATCCACCACACCCTTCACCTTTCATCTTAAATGTGTAAACATCAGAGTACTTAATTGTTAGTGTATTATCATTGCTGAGGTGACATACAGGCCAGAAATAAGGACTCTCCTTACTGAGTTTTGAACCCATAGATCACAAAAAGAACTGTTTTTATCCAGTGCAAAGAATGCCAAGGTAGAATGGAAGTTGCTGGGCCAAATGATGAGTCATTTACACAGATGTAAACTTGGACAGTTCTGTTGAAGCCAGTGGTACCAGGACAAGGTAAAATTGGTGCTAGGATAAGAGACGTGCAAAAGAGTTACAAAATACAAAAAAAAAAAAAAAAAAAAAAAAATGTACACTCGAGCAATGTCAAAGTGCTTGAGCTTAAGCTTATTCCTTCCTCAAAGAATAATACAAGACATCTGTCAGGGATTTCTATTCTTTCCTTTTATATGGATGTCTAAGTAGAAAAAATAATCAAGGTAATTATAATTGTTACTATTATTACTACAACTACCTCCTAGCCTTCATGTTTATAGCTGAATATTTATGATTTTTATTTTTTAAAAAGGTTTCAATGCATTCAGGCTAGGGGTGGAAATAAAACTGGTAGTTACCCACAGAAAATGAATTATGCACCAAATTGTAAATATTCCATTTCCTTTTCTGATCTGAAAGTCCCCAAAGAAATATGAACACTTTATTTAAAATTCATCTGCAATGACATTTCCTGGCTGCACAGAGCACTCCCACAAATGCACAAGTATTTGCAAAAAAAGATATCTTTTTATGAGAATGCTACTGTGTGTTAATTCTGTTTTTTGCAGTCAGTCTGCTCTCTCCTTCTCAAATCGAATGAAATACTTCCAAATGATGTGCTGTAAAAGAATAGATGTAAATAAATGCATCTTTCAAAAATAGGATTTAACTTATTTATACAGTTGAATTTATTTATACTACAGGATAAAGATTCATTCAGATAAAATACTTATTACAAGATGCACAAAGGCTGAAGGACAGGTTTGATACACTATCAGTGGACAAGTAAACAACAGGACACATGGGTGTAATACTCCAACTACAGAATAGACAATTTCTTCCATAATCTTGACTGTTTATTAAGCTAATAATATTCTCTACAACTCTTTGAGCAATCCACCTGCAGCATGTTATCAACTCAGTCTAATTAGATTAGAATCTTTTAGTTACGATCAGGTACTTTTAAAGAAAATGAAATGGAAACAAAATCATCACTTCTGCCATCAACTTACAGAGTTTCTGGTATTTATTGAAACTCAGTTTCTGTCATTTACTTTTTATTCTAGTAAGGGAAGAAAAAAAGTGGACTAGCTTTTTTCTTGGTTGCTACTGAAAAGTCATGTATTTACATGGATATTTTGTTGCTTGATTAAGAAGACAAAACAGAACCAACCAAATAATGAAAGCCCAAAGAGACAATCTCAAAACCCACAATTCCAAAAACCACCAAAACCACCAAACCAGCCAACTCGCCAACAAACCAACCAATCAACCAATAAAAAAAGACAGAAACAAAAACAAAAACCCAACCAAACAAAAAAATACAGATAGACAGAAAAACCGAAGAAAAACCAAAGCCTCCAAAACCTGAAAACTCAGACTTCTTTTTACTTTTTTTTTTTTTTTTTTTCTGAAAGAATAAACTTGATCTCTTTCAGTTTGCTTGGCTCTCTGGATATGAGCATTTTCAGGGGAGAAATATCTGTTTTACTCTTTTTTCCTTTAAGTTGCAATGTAATATTTTGACAAGTTTAGAGAGAATCACCCTGAAGTGTCCATGGAAGAAGAGTGCTGACTGGCCTTTGGGTCCAGCTGACTCATCCAGTGCACCTCATATTCGTGCACCAGTGCCACTCACCATTTCAATAAGCTCTGCATCACCCAGTAAGTGTGACTTAGCCACAGCCCTCCTGCCTCAGTGAGCAGGAAAAGACCCATCCAGAGGGAAGTCATGGATTCTGTGATGTGGGTCTTGAATTGTTCAGAAAAATCACCCTTTACAGGGAGCCTAGCTAAGTTTTGGGGGTCTACTACCCAGCTGCTGATGTTGGAATGGATTAATTTCACTACTAACTTGTGGAAAATGAATTCTCAGACTAACTAGCTAACTCAGAAAATACAAAAGACTGTAAGATCAAGAAGCTGTATTTCCCACATTTTGCCTCTAATATACCTAATTTAGGTTTTAGGGACAATGTCTTCTTCTAAAAAGTCAAAAAAACAAAAGAAAAAAGAAGAAAAAGACAAGGTGCTGTGGTTTCCTTTAAAGCAGTATTGCTTAGATCAGAAAAAAAGGACATTGGTGCTGAATTCCCCACGTGAAATCTCAGGTGATTTTTATCTTAAACACACACAAATAATTTTCCTTTTCTCTTACAATTAGATCTGTCTTCAATTACAGCTTCTTCAGTACACCCTGTAGTTATTAATTGTGTTTTTCTTGATGCAGAACCTCACACTCTTCTTTTCTGTAATGAAGATTGCTTAATAGAGAAACCTCACTCTCTGAGGTTCATACTAGTAGTTTCTCAAAAATCAATTAGTATTAAAAAAAAAAAAAAAATCTGTCTATATTTTTTCCCTGAAAAGTAAATTTAAGTACTTGGATAAAATAAATTCAAGCAGGATATGTTTTTACACTTTTGCATTTCTCCTTTTTTCTGCACAAAATAATATGCAGTTTTATGGCTTGTCTTTGTAAAAAAATAAAATATCATGGGAAAAATGTAGGAGTTTGATTTTGCAACCCATAGTGTCAGTTTCTAATTTTACCTTTTACATCTTCATTATGTTTTTAATGTGTTCGTTCCAAACTTTCTCTGACTTCATGGCCTATCATAATTTAACAACCTGTTCCAATGTCTCATCAGCCTCACAGACAAGAAATTCTTCGTAATGCTTCATCTAAACCTAACTTCTTTTGCTTTGAAGGCATTACCCATTGTTCTGTCACTCCATGACCCACATGACTCACAATCAAAAGCCTCTTTCTTGCAGCCTGTTTAGGCTCTGGAAGGAGCTCCAAGATCTCCCCAGACCCTCCTCTTCCCCAGGCTGAACAACCCCTGGTCTCAACCTGTCCCTGTATCAGAGGAGCTCCAGCCCTAGGATCATCTTTGTGTTCCTCCTCTGGGCTCACTTCAGAATGTCCAGGTCTTTCTCCTGTCGTGGTCGCCAAAACTGCCCATGGAACTCCTGGTGGTCTCACGAGAGCAGAGGAAAGGGCAGAACCCCCTCTCTCCAGCTGCTTCCCACTCTTCTGGGTGCAGCCCAGGACTCCCTTGGTTTCTGGGCTGAGCACACACAGCCCTGGAGCACACCCAGCTTTCCATCCACCAGCACCCACTCCTCCTTCCAGTCAGAAATCCATTCTGCTCTCAATCCATTTTCCAGCCAGCCTTTTTTGTGCTTGGGATTGCTCCCACCCACCTGCAGCACCTTGCAAAATAATCATGGTGCTCCTAAAAGTAAAATGATGAATCAATTCTTTCACATAGCAGGACAAATTCCCAAAAGATCCACATTTATCACAACATACCAAGACACTTTTTTTCTGTTTTTGTTAATTACCACCTCTTTAGTCTAGAATCTTAGGTTCCCTCTTCTATTGTGTTCACTTGCCAGAGGTGGAAAAAAATGACCCGTATGTCTCTAGTGATTAAAGCCACACTTAAGGACTAAGGCTTCAGAAACTCTTGAGGTTTTCAGGTGGTTTTACATTCTGCAGTCTGTCACCATGGAGGTCCTTGAAAAGTTGCAGCAGTTAGGGGGAAAAAAAATAAATTAAAAAAAAAAAAACAAAACAAAACAAAAAAGGCGAGGAGAGAGAAAGAGGGGGGAAAAAACCAATAATAAGAAAACTAAGGAAGAACTTATTTTACACATCTATCTTCTCAGAATACATAATGCAGTGTATAAGGCTCCTGACTTATAGAAGTTAAAATATAATTTCAAAAACATCTCACAGCAAACTATGTTCCCTGTGGGCCCCCACAGATTTTTCTCTTCCAAATCAACTTTTTAAAGTCCTCAGCAAGGTGAACATTTAAACATTCTGGTTCATTATGTTTTGCAAATGGCCCCTTGCTTAGAGATCTTTTTGTCTTTCTTTTGCACTTCCATGAGTGTAAGCACTCCTTACCCACGTCCTTTTGCTATGAATTATAAACTGACAGACAGTACGAATTTAGACCTGAATTTAGTGAATAATTTCTGATGTGTGTTATCAGTCAGGCCCTGATGAGCCTGTTGAAACCAAGGGGAGGATTCACGTTCAGTGAGTCTCTTCAGTAAGAATTGGCTCGAGACCTCAGCAATGTTTAAAGCTTTCACTGAGTTTAAGTTCTAGATGCAATATTGTATCTGCAATATTGATGGCTGTAAACCAGACAGGCAGAGCTGAGTTAGGACCAAAATGAGCTATTGGTGCATTCATCTGTTAAGATCATAGAAGTAATAAAAGAATGGAACAAAGTAAGTGACACAGAGAAAGATTCAGCCATTGTATGCAGCTGCATGGGGTTTTGGTTTGTTTGTTCAGAGTGGGGTTTTTGTATAAAGATTTTTTTTGGATTTGTGGGGGTTTTATACTTAAAATCAAACAAAACAAAACATTTTGACAGAAACAAAAGGACACATTCTTATAAAGGCAACATTTATTAAAAAAAAAAGAAAATCAACATTCTTACTACACTTAGGGTAGATTTCATTGCACTTAATGTTATTTTTAAAAAGTAATGTTTTTTAGTAAAAACTGGTTGTTTCCTGTATCCTATAGTTAGGAGCAGACATTTCCAGATATCCTTAACTCATTGTCCCCTGAACAGATAATGTTCTCAACGTCCTGTTCTCTCTGTCTAGGGTAGATAGATGTTAACCTTTCAGATACCAAAATTATTTGCAGTAATAGAAAATTCTCTGGTCAATAATTTTCTTTACTAGATATTTACTCATCCAAGTTACTGATAAAATATATTTCAATATTTGTCTCTCACTTAAATAGAAAAAGTAAATACATTACTAGAGGAGATAGACAGGAACTAAAATGAGATTTTTTTTGCTGAATTTCCAAAACAATTGAAGTGAGGTAGAAATGCTGATATAGAGGTAGTGTCTAGGAAGAAGAAACTTCTCTTACTGGTGAGAAAAATGAAAAGTGGAAGGGCTAAAAGAAAATCACTGTAAGGAGAGCAGAAATAAAGTAAAGGAAAACCAGCAAGAATATAGTTCTTCCCTTAATGGTTTTGAAAAATAAAGCAGGAAGCTTCAAATTAGTGCTATGAAGCAAAAACATTGTTTTGTGAAAAAATGTGGAGATGTCCATATTGGTGAAATGTAAGTGATTCTGAAATACAGTCCAGTTTGGGTCCTGAACAATGATATTGAAATAAAGAGTTTTTATTGGAGATGGAATGAAAATTCTGACAAAACATAAGAAATAAAAACAAAATAATATTTTCTGAGAACATATGCTTGAAGATGATTTTTCATAGGGGGAGGCAAAAGGAAAGAAGAATATTTTTTACCTTTACAATTATCCTGGAATGCAGGGCCTCAGAACTATTTTATATGGGAAGTTTCCTGTGATTTACAACAGAGGTTTGAAAGAAGGTTCTCAAAGATATTAAAAGCAAAGACTTGCTCCTGTTTTCCCGATTCTGTCCCATTCTCTCAATGTATCTGGGTTTTTTTGTGGGGTTGCCTGATGAATCACTTTAACTATTGACAGAATAATATTCAAATGAAAGTGACTCTAAAGGAAGAAAATGGTCATACATCTTGTGGTTTGGGAGAAAGAAATCCAGATTATTCAGACTATGCAGAGGTACTCCAAATTTTATTTAGAATTTAGTCGAGTGCACGCTGGTGTAGCTCTGCATAGTCTTTATCACACATTATAGGCTACTGTTAAATGAGACATGAAAAAATCACAAGAGCAGAAGAACAACAGCCAAAGGGAAGAACAACACTGGGGTTTCTCCATTGCACTGAAAGGTAGCAAACATTATTTCAGCAATACAGACAGTATCTATCAAAAAAAAATCCCATAAATCTCAGTTTCAACTGTCAACAAGCTGCAGAATTGCTTTCTTCGCATTCCTTCCCTAAGTCCCCGATTAAGTGGGCTTCAGTGTCATGATCTAGAATCCACACATGAAATAAAGAGTTTTTTGAGCACCTATTGCAGAAATCAAATTATAGACGGTGTTAGGAACACCTTTTCCACGTCCTGAAGAATCTTTCACAACAAATAAATCAAGCAGCAAACTCTGTTTTTAAATGATTGACTCAGGTGCCTGATGTTTAAGGATTTCTTCATTTCCTAAACTCCCTTTTAAAATGGTGACCCAACCACCTCTGTTACAAGTGGCTGAACTTCAAAAATAATAAAGTTTCAAACCCTCTCTCTTTGCTGATTATTATTGCCTCATAGAGTTTTTTCCATGCTCAGCTGCTGTAGGTTCTTTACCTCGCTGTTTATACTTTTTTACTTGGTTTTTATGTAGGGGGCATAGACCAATTAGTTAACAGGTAAAATAACTTCCAGGAACTGGACAGCTCATTTCTAGTTATGAGATACTTAATTACCTTTTTTTGTATCTAATCTTCAACATCAAATCAGATAGTAAAGTTTTGGTGCCTTACAAGCATACTTGATTTGGTAATCAAACAAGATTATAAAATCTACATGGCAAATACGTAACTAAAAGTAGTAAAAAAATATAAATCTTTGTTCTTGCAGCTACTGAAGATTTGATTAGGCAAATGTAACTCAACAGGATCAACTGATAAATACCAGAAGCCTGTGGTAACAGACTAGATTATTTAATGGTTCTAGTGGTGTTAAAAATCCTTAAATCTGTAAAATCTGGATGACATCTGATATATATAGGTTAGACTCATAATGAGTTACACAGCTTGTCCCACTGTCTCCATTGGAAATATTAATGAGGTAAAAATGATAAAGGAAAAAAAATATGGTTCTAAGTGTAACATCTATCAACAAGTTTAGGCTCTCAGATTCTGCTTAGAACTCCCCTAACCTCAGATTGATTTCCTGAAATCAATTAAATCAATGGGCGTCTTGAAACTGAAATAGGAGTCAGAACTCTAAAATCCATCTTTGGGAGTGGGCTTGAATTGCTCCATTATGAACATTTGAATATATTCTTTGTCAACATGGCTATAGTGAATTCCATTCTCTGGAGCATAGGCATATTAAGTCCAATTCTGACTTTCTTTGTGGCATTTGGTTTCCAACTGTGAACATTACCTCCTGTTCAACAAGCTCCAGTGTAATTTTCCATTTTGTTTCATTGAGTTGAAGGAAGAAAAGAAACTGTCTTGCGAGTCTTTCATTTTATAGACAGCTGGTCATTTCATTAACACTTTTCATATTCTTGTTTGTCATGATGACTGACTATAGTAAAAAGATTTTCTTCCCATTAACATATGATAGAGCAGCACTTTTTTTCCCAGGGATGTATTGATCGGGTGAGGAGTACATTTATTAAAATGTAACCAGCATCAACTTGCTGGCTCATGCCAATGGGGCACACTTTAACCAATTAAATAGTCATGAAGAAGAGGAAAATCAATATTTCTTGGATCTTTCTACTCAAAACTTTGCCAGCAAAATGGCCTATAGATTTACAAAATGAATAAACAAAGGAACATAAATCTTATTATTTTGATTTTTAATTATGTATTGGGTCAGAAGAGAAACTTCACAATTATCTGGAGGAAGATTAGCATCAGTTAGATAAATCTAATTCCATGATTCATAAATTACTAGAGTAAGAAAGCTTAATTTAGATGAATCAAAATCAATTTCTTTCATTCTAAGAAGATCCTTGAATATTTCTTTTTTGTGTTCAAAAGTGATTTTTAATATTAGTTGTAAAAGTATTTTGGAGGCCTATTTCAGAATTCAATCAGAAAAAAAGGATCCCAATAGGCTGTAATGAGCAGTGATTAGACTGAAGACAAACCACATCATCATGTTGAAGGATGGCACCTCAAAAGGTTCTTCCATTCTCTATTTTTACTTGCATTCTTAATTCTTAAGCCACAGTTTGTATAGCAAATGTATTATTCTAAAACACTCTGGGTGCAATTGTTCATAACTATTTTAAAGGATTCCAGTGAGGCCCCATTATGCAAACTCCAGGAAGGTGTCAGTGTACAAACATGGGCTACTGACCACTGGTGGCTTGAATAAGATAAATGAAAGATTTCTTTAGGGAGTGCAAAGCCATTTTAACCCCAAAACCAGCATAACTCACATCCAGCTGCTGCCAGCCACACGTTACAGACAGAGGATATTCCAGTGCAACCCCTTGTGTCAGAAGGGCAGACTGAAAAGAGCAGCTGAGGGATGTAAATCAGAGCTGAATGGTGCTGAGTGGGTGTTGCAGGACACTCACAAAGCTGAGAACTGTAATGTGGATGCAGAACACTTTCAGTAACTCCTAGAAGAGCAGCTGTAGCAGCGGCCACTTGAAAAACTCCGCAGCAGTCACCACTGGTCCAGAAAGACCCCAGTAAGTCCATAAAAGTTTATTAATTATTTTAGAGGATCTGCTGTAAAGGAAAGTTTCCAGGACCTGCTTTTTTTTATGTTTTGGGTGTTTGTTTTGTTTTTTTTTTTTTTAATTTTATTTTAACTTAACACACTCACTCACACCACTCAAAGTACAAGATGCTCTAATTAAAAGGCAATTTGGTGTGTTGTTGGTTTTGTTAGATAAGCTGTTCAGAATTTTACCCTTTAACTTTTACCGGAGTTGCACCCCCATTGCGGTTGCATTTCTTATTATTCATATTGTTATGCATATTTTATTAGAAATTCTTTCAACCAAGAGGGTGATTTGAAACTGAACAAAATTCTGGATCAATGTTTCCATCAGCTGTGCTCACACAGGCACCTGTTTCACCCAAAGGGCATTTTTTATGCTATGAAGTAGCAGATCTACTCAGTATGGAAATGCCCACATGTGGTTATGAACCCAGAGGGACACATGTAAAGGACACGTGTTTTGAAAGGCAGCCTCTCCTGTAAATTGACACTAACTTATAAAAAACAATTCAAGGAACACTGTTCCTCTGTATGGGTGTTTGTTACTAAGCCTGAAAATTAACACTCCTACTACCTCAACTTCTTTAACAAATATTTTGTATTAAACATTTGCAAGATAAAGTCCTGCAATTAGACCTTTAGCACACAATCAGTAGCATAAAGAGAAGAAAAAGCAGAGGTGTTTATCCTTTTCATGCCCGAGTCTGCAAAATGATTTTTAATCAAATTATTGGGAAGAGTTTCAGGAACTTCAATGGGTATTGCATTAAATTCTAAAAGATATCTTTGTTTTGGAACCATTGCTACTTCTTTTGTTATCAGTTTTGCTGAAAACATAAAACTTGAAGAATGGTGACCAGAATAAAATGAATTTCAGAATCTGTCTCTGTGAGCCTTAAAATTAATCATCTAGCTTTCTAAGGGGTAAAGAGTCCCAAAGATCCAGTAACTAAGAAAGATACGGAGAATGAAATCAAAGTTGAAAATAAAGTCATTAAAATGAAAGCAAAAATGAGAGGCACGAGGAGTCTTCAGATAAAGAGAAATTACATACACAACGAGGATCTTATCTGGCTTAAACAGACGATAAATAGAAATCTGTTGCTTCACTATGTGCGGATACATTTTGCAGTCTTGCATTAGTGACAAATACACAGTGCAAATAAGGGAGCAGGTAGAACAGCAGGAAAAATCAGAATGAAGCAGGCTTTTCAGTTGTGTTTTTACACTAAAACAGTTGAAACATTGCTGACCATCAACTCTGTGCATAGCTATATTAATATATACTGCACTCTCCTTTTTGTGGCATCAAATTACAATAGGATTAACCAGATATAAGATGGTAGAACTACTCTGAGTTAGACACCAGACACAGCAATTTAAGTGTCATATGTAAGAAGATCAGGCTTATAAGCAGAAATAGAGATATTCAGGGCTACCAATGAATGCACAGACAGTGGATTAAGTCTTGTGGCTTCTTTCACCCCTAAAAAGGGACACAAGAGGAACACAGGGCTCCCTCAATCACTGCGTATCACAGGTATAAACAAACCTACTGAGAGTTTTGTTTTTTTTCTGCATGCCACTCCGACCTTTTAATGTAAGCAATACCTGTTTTCATTACAGAAGCAGGACTGAACTAGTCACTAGCTTGTGTGGAAAGAGTCTCATTTTCTAAGGTCTTATTTTGGAAGTTCACCATACAGACTTCAGAAGATCCTGCAGTGCTGGAAGCATCTTGCATCAAGTCATTATTTTCAAAGTAACTGAGTATTAGCCTGAATCTTATTTCGAGATTTGTAAACAGTCAAAATCACAGTTTCACATCCTGAGAAGTGCCTCAGAATTTCACACTCCAAGGCACACTCAAGGCAGAGCTGGCCTGAGACCAGTTCCAACTAGGGGGAGACACAGATATCTAAATGTCTCCATATGTAAGAAAAAAACTTAAAAAAAAAAAAAAAGTAATGCTGTTTTGTAGCAATGTAATTCTATTTCTTTTTGTTGTATGACCATATGTTGTATGTGAAAACCAGGGACATGGGTGCATGAATTGGCTCTGCTGTACCTGACTTTCTCCATTAAAAAGAGAGAATAGTTGGCCAGACATGGGGAATTTACTTGCTATAATAAAATATGTAAGCTATTAAAAGTACAGGTTGTTACAGACCTCTCTGAGCCCTTTATTTTCATCAGAGATTTGTAGGAACTCATTTACTTCAGGTCTAAAGCAGCAGGTAGATTTTCTGGAGCAGAAGCAATTTTCTGGGCTCTGCAAGGCCTTCAAAACAGCAGAGAACATTGTTCTTCCTACTGCCTTTATTAGACACTGTTTATTCTCTTTCAGAAAATGCTGTGTGATCTGTAAATAAGAAACATAGCAAACATATTAAGATGTTAATTAACTGTTGTCATGTTATGCGTTAATATCACCAAGCATTCATCCTTCCTCATGAATGGAGTCGGCAAATCTTCTGATCTTCCCTGTTTCTATAAAGTATTAAACCATTAGAATTATGTAGAGTTTCACAAAGAAAAAAAAAATACAAGAATGTGATGAAAATTATAGCTTCTATCCATTTAAACTTAATGAGTCACTTGCCATCAATACATAAAGTGGCTCTGATATTTTGGGGGTGAGAAGGCTGTTATTAATCCTGCCCATTGCTTTTAATGTGTGATAGAGCACTAATGGGTGTTCAGTAAACAGAAACAATTAAGTAAATTTGCTGGAAAATGTTTTGGAAGGTAACACCCTCTTCCACTTGACTGTAACAGCCTTTCCACCATGATCAATTAAACACTATTAATAAAAGAAGATACTCAGCCAGAAATAGATTTTTAACCTTGCTCTCTGAATGAAACAATTCTGGAGTCATCATTCCCCATCTTTCACATTCAGCCATTATCAGGTGTAAAGACTGGGATTTGTTTAGCCTGAGTAAACAAGGACCCAGGAATGGGAGAACAAGACACATTTCCAAGGGCATTTGAAAAGTGGTGCAAAAAGAGACAGAAATACTTTACGGTGGTTCAAGGGAGAACATGAAAAACTGGAAAAAATTAACAAGGGAAAAATGAAAGCCCTGTTGCTTGAGAAGTTTCAAGTAAGGTTCAACAAAGCATTCATTAAGGATTGGGTAGTAGACATGAAACCAACCCAGTGTGTCTCTGAAAGATGTTACAGAGATGGAATAAAGGATTTCTTACTTGTTTGCGTTTCTTGTCCTTCCTGCACTAATGTATTCTCTCTGCTTTTCCTTTTTCCTTGTTCACTCCTTATTCCTCTTGTTATTGGCACTGTTCCTTTCTTCCTTAACATCCACGCCATTTGAAATTCAGATGAAATTAGAAAGGATCTTGTTCATTTCACTGGCTTTGGAAACGTGTTCTTCAGCCTATCTCTGGTCTAAAGGATGAAATTTAAGGGGAGAGATTTGAAGGAAATTTGAGCTAATTGTCTCTGATATAAGGACATGCCAGATGTGAAAAATATGAAAAGCATTGGGATTAGAAGAGTATTACTAGGGTTCAGTTCCAGTAATGAAATAAAATTTAAAAATTTTTCTGAGCAGCAGAGAACCCTTTATCATGGGAATATGTTATGCCTTGTTCAATAGTCATCCCAAGGGCAAAGATGGAATCTTTACCTGTTTAAAAATTGTGAGAACAGTACACTGGTGAATATTCATTGTCAGAAAGAAAGTTTGGCATGAAAGTCTTTCCTTCTATCCATCTGTTAGCCAATATAGAAATCATATCCAGAGTGAGTTTTTATGCAAGCTTTTTAATGAATGGATGGGAAAGAAAAAGAAAAAGAAAAAGAAAAAGAAAAAGAAAAAGAAAAAGAAAAAGAAAAAGAAAAAGAAAAAGAAAAAGAAAAAGAAAAAGAAAAAGAAAAAAAAAAAGAAAAAAAAAAAGAAAAAGAAAAAGAAAAAGAAAGAGAAAGAGAAAGAGAAAGAGAAAAAGAAAAAGAAAAAGAAAAAGAAAAAGAAAAAGAAAAAGAAAAAGAAAAAGAAAAAGAAAAAGAAAAAGAAAAAGAGAAAGAGAAAGAGAAAAAGAGAAAAAGAAAGAGAAAGAGAAAGAGAAAAAAAGAAAAAGAAAAAGAAAAAGAAAAAGAAAAAGAAAAAGAAAAAGAAAAAGAAAAAGAAAAAGAAAAAGAAAAAGAAAAAGAAAAAGAAAAAGAAAAAGAAAAAGAAAAGGAAAAGGAAAAGGAAAAAGAAAAAGAAGGAATAAAAGAGAAAAAAATAAGAAAAGAGGAAAAAGAAGAAAGAGAAAAAAGAAAAAGAAAAAAAGAAAACAAAAATAGAAAGAAGGAAACAAACAAACAAACAAGCAAACAAATGAAAAGAAAGAAGCAGAAAGAGAGAAAATAGGAAAGAGCAAGAAAGAGAGGGGAGAGTGAGGAAGAAAAGAAAGAGAGGAAGAAAGGAAGACATTAAAAATAAAACTATAAGAAAGACAGGGAGAGAAGCTTGAAATACCCAGACTGGACTCAACATCTTGACAGAATCCCTCTTGAAAAGAGAAAAGTTCCTTGTGATTGTCATCCTGACTAAAACTGTCAAAGATTCTATAACCTTTTTAACATGATCAACCCTATTTTTCAATTTTTGTTTTTTTGATATACAGGAACTTTCTAGGGTTCTTTTCTTCCATGCACCTGCTGACAGAACCAAAATGTCTATGTATAATATTTTTTACATTGGATCTCAAAAAATTCTTTCAGACTGTATGGTGCTATTGCAGTTCAAATTGAGAAATAAGCATAAGAGTCTTCATTTTTTCAAGTGCCCAGTGACTCAGCCCTAGAATGAGCTATTATATATGTTTACTCTTTGGAGTACTCCTTATTCCTACAAGTAGTTTCTGATGTGGAACTGCTCTCTCCCTCTTCTACTTTCTATCAAACTTTACTAAACCTTCATAGAAACTTTTAATTCTGTATTCTGACACAGCATTCCCACTTCCTTATTTATCTTCCTGCATATGTGTTTCAAGATTTGAGTATGTTCCATCTGTTGGGACTTTTTAAATCATAAAATTAAGAGGTAAATAACTTTTTACCAAGAAGATTTTAAACAATACTTAATGGACTGGGTTTGGTGTTTGGTTGTTTGTTTGGTTTGGGTTTTTT
>VZRO01005857.1:219730-260680 GCA_013397915.1 Daphoenositta chrysoptera | reverse complement strand
TTTTTTTTTTTTTGTTTTTTTTTTGTTTTTTTTTCTGTTTTTTTTTTTTTTTTTTTTTTTTTTTGTTAGGTTTGGTTGTTTTCACCATTAATGTTTTCTTCTAGCTGTAGTACCGATTTTGACTTCTATACCTCCTGTTTTTGAGATAGCCATAAAGCCAAGCCTGCAATAACTGAGATATAAAAGTTTGCACTGTGCTGTAATGTATTTTTCATATTAACTAAAAGATTCCATTTTCTGCTTACCTGAAGTGCAACATTTCTAATATCGTGTTAGAAACTGCTTTTAAAAATAAAGTGATGAAAGGAAAAAAACAAAAAAACAGTTAAGTGAAAACATTTCCCACGTCCTGATGATGTGTTTAACAGTTCTAACATGTCTAACATTAAAATTTTATCAACAAATCACAGAAAAGGACAATTTGTACACAGAAATCAATTTACCATGCACCTCTCCACAACACTCACTTATAATTTATTTTGCTTATAAAAGAATTTACTTTTAAACCTAATTTTATTCCTTCAGGAGAGTGCAGAAGAAAACACTGCACATTTTTTTGGCCTTGCAAAGGGTAAATAGGCAACAGGACAAGAAGCAATAAAGGCAAAGAAACTGGGTAGAAAATTAACATCTGAGTCTTCAATAAATGAAAAATTATCACGGAGCCACATACTTCCCTGATTGGGTGTTTTTTTTTTTTCCCATTGGGATACAATTTTTTTTAAGGAAATGAGAAATTCTTGCATCGGTTTGTTTCAGGAACATAAGGGCCAGAGTTATGGCTTTTAAAGTCCTTCTTTGTCTACAGTTTTTAGTTTAAAAATGTCAAATACCAGAGCCCTCAGATAAAGATATCTGAAAAGCTATAATAAGCCAAAAAGAGTCAGCCTTCCCATATGGAATCTTTCTTCCTACTCACCTTACAGTTGAATGCCAACCAGTTCTATTCATTTTTTTAAATATCTTTCATTGTATGTGCATTCACAGATTTATACATAATCAAATTATATTTTATCAAGTATTGCTTATTGTATATTATGTGTTATATATAAAATTGCACATTATATATTAGATATAATATATTAACACATTTATTATTTGTTTTATGTCATATATCATAATATAAATAAATGTCTTATTTAAATAAAAGCTTGAATTTTGCTGAGGGTGTGGATGGAAAAGCGAATGAGCTATGCAGACTAAGTATTTTGGGAATGAGTTATGCAGACTAAATGTTCCCTGTGTATATCCCTCTAATGAATTCCAACGTGTCCCCTTGGATAAGAGTGAAGTTGTATACTTGTGATGCATCTCTATAACCCACAAATGGGTTGTGTGGGTTCTCTGATCCCTAAATGACAGCACCACGTGGATGCAGAGCCTTCTGCTCTGTCATTTCCCTGACCCCTCTGCTTTTTCGTGTAGGGCTGAGATTAGGAGAGGAGGAAGCACAGGCTTGAGATCTGAGGGTCATTAAGTGGTGGATCTCCATTGAAACAGGAGCACCTAATAGAATGTTCTATCTCGTGATAGAACCCCTAGGTCGTCCAGAAAGTGGTTGCTCTGGCAACAGCATCGCCTGCAAGGCATCTCTGGTCACCTGGAAGAAGGAAAATTGGTTGGGTAACTAGAGAGGCTACAGTAGGGCAGGGGCTTGGACTTTCCCTCCTTGCAGGTCGTGCTGGAAAGTGAGGGATCTGTGGAAGTGACTTTGCTCATTACAGGGGAAATCTTGGACTTCTAAATTCATGAGAACAGCTGTGCTTCTTTTGAGAATGGTTGAGGTAGTGCTGGGCAATGGATGGATAAAGCTCTGTCTCTGGCAAAGAACAGCTTGGGATATGTGTGAAAAAGCAGCTTTCCTCCCTCCTGCCTCCTTGAGAGCCAAAGCAGCACCAGAAGTGTCTCGGTGTCCATTGTGTTCAGGGCAAACTGCAGGGATACCCTGAAATCAGGGCTGTGGGTGCCTCGTGGGGATGGAAAGGGAGGTGTTTGGAGCCCTGAAATCCAACAAAAAGGGCTTTAATAAATATTGCTCCTAAACACAGCTAAGGAACAAAACAGCAACTTGTTGAGAGACACTTCAATTCTCTTTAGCCCTTCTTTATAATATTTAGTTATGAAGTAAAACAATTTAATTTATATATGACCATTTTTACCCTTTGAAACCACATATGTTTTCTTTAACTTCATTCATCTGGAATGTGATTGTCTACTCTAGATCAGTTGTAGGATGAGATGTACAGGTTTCCAGAGGCATCTAATTTTCTTTGTACCTGTAGAGACAGAACAGTCAACTCTTTATTGGGTGGCAAAAGTTGCATGCTATGAATCCCAGCCTTCTGAGATTCATCACTTCAAAATTCATCCCTAGATATTACCACTTGAATAATATCAAAGTAAACATTAAGGATATCCTAGACCTAGCTCTTACAGCAACCTCTAATTCTATTGATAAAATAATCTTTCCCATGAAGTGTGAATAGTTAAAGCTCTCCCCTAAGCCTTTTATTTTTCTGAACATTTAGGTGCTATTCAATATTTATAGCTACATTTCCAGTTGCACTTGTAAACACCAGAAGGTGAGAAGATTTGAAGCCTAAATACAGGTTGCTGAGCCTGGTCAAATGTTATATTTCAGATGCCAATAAGGACATTTGCATATAAACTGTACTATCAATATCTCATTTCAGTAGGCTAAAAAGCTTGCTGTAATGGGCGCTTTATTGTTTCTTGCCCATTTTATAGACTTGCATTTGCATTTAAAGATCTCAAGCAGGACAAAATGGGATACTCCCAAATCCTGTGAGAAACAGTGTTGAACATTACAACTGCTACTAAAAATAATAGTAATAAAACAGGGTGATGTGTTCCCCCCTCCACCGCTTCCTATTCCCACAGGAAATCTTCTTGAGTAAATTGAAAACTATTTTCTTTTCTTTTATTTTGTTAACATCCAGATGTTTCCTGAAAAATGCTTGAATAAAAGTTTCTGTGGTAACTGTTTTAAATATTACTCTTCTTTCTGGATGAAAATGTTAGGTCAGCTGGCACCTTGCAGCACATAAGATAGCATCCCATTCTTGCAGCATTACTTATACCTTGGCAATTGTTCTTTGTAGAGGCATGGTGCAGCTCTGAGTTTTGAACTGTAGCACAGGCTGAGGCACGAGCTCTCCAAATGTACTGAGATGGGATATGTCAAACAAAACTATTTAATGAAAATTTTACTCGTTACAGTCAAAATATTTTAAAAGTCAAGTAATGAAAAAATAAAGAATCTGCAGGAAGTGCTTGTTTTTCACAGAAGGATGGAGAGGATCCGATGAGACACAAAGGAACAATTTTCTGCCAAATAAAATGAGTGATTTTCCTTCATTAGAATAATACCTCTTGGTGAAAGTGCTGACTACAGGAAAAGGGAGAGTGAAGAGATTGCCCTTATAAGCATTTCAACCCCAGGAACCACCATCGAAGAAATACCAATCATATTGCATCCTTTCCCTAACGTCATTGGAGCAAACACAACTCCTGGAGTGTTTGAAGTCACAGTTCTCTCCATGCTTTGCTGCTCCATCCCTGGTCACATGTCCCCAAAATCCTACAGGGAGCAGCGGAACACTTCAGCAATTACACAATTAACAAGTGCTATGGCACCTCTCCAATGGTTTCTTTTTGTCTAAATTCAATGACCCCTGTGATGGTGTTTCTGTCTCCTCCTCTAAGATTAGTTCTATGATCCTATTTTCTTCCCCTGACATGTAGACAGAGCCTTTCATGCAAATTTAGTCTGATCCAGAATATTTTCAAGTGGTAAGTGAAACTTCTTTGAACTTCAGTAAATTTCAAATCAGACAGCAAGAGTTGGACTGGTTCTTGCTGCAGCTCCTACACTTATTGAGCATTAAAAGAAGTTAAATTATATTTTTGAACTATTCCTTTTCATACTGTATTTCACAAACAGGAAGGATCACTGTTTCACTGAGTCATATGCACTGCAGTAAAAATTTAGAAAAAAAAAAAAATTAGGGACTAATTTTTTTTTTTTTTTTCCATCACCCAGACTGCAAGTGTTTTGATGGTCTTTTCAGAGTGTCTAATAACAAACATGCCAATTTTTGTCTGTTCTGTTTAGAGGAGGGAAGGGACAAATCCAATACAGCTTAAAAACTGTCTGAGCCCTCCAGCAAGTGTCAGCATTATCCAAGATAAACTCACATCAGAACAGACGCCTTAATTTACAACTAGGTTTTATATTCCACAAATAATTTATTAAGATACAGAACATTCATCCATCGGGATTTAGAAATAAGCTCATATCCTGTACAGATTGCACATTTTAGATTCAAATTGGAAACAAAGGAGCCACCAAATATTATTAACACAGCTGCAGTGTTGCAGTGGAGGCTGAGGGTGGCTTCCAGCTGAGGCAGTACCAGCGTGGTGCTCACTGGCACGGCCAGGAGAAGGGTCCCACACGGCGTGCCTTGGAGAGCCCTTTGGAAAGACAGGGATCTGGGCTGGATGTTTTTCTTTCGCAATGAGCAGAAGCCTGGCTGCAGATGCACGAAAGTATTTCTTTGTTTTGGATAAAGCTCCTCTTGCACTGGCATTTACTTCTCCCATTCACTGAACTGAACTACAAAGGTACGGAGCGGAGGGTTCTCCTAATTCAGTGCATTTTGCTTCAGTGTCTAAGTGCCAAGCTGACAGAAAAAATATAATACGAAACATTAAACTAGAACTCTCAAATCCATTTTAACCATCATGTGCAGCTTTGCTACCATGCCTTTGCACTTCTTGTTTCCTGTGCAGGAATACAGCCCGTTTTGATTTGACAGAGTCCATGCTTAGGAAGAATTGCTCCTTTTGGAAAATCAACAGTAGTATTTCTCAGGAAACAGCTGTAGCAAAGGTAGTTTACAAAACCTGCAGGTACAGTTCTACCTGCAGATTTCTGGCAAGTGTTTGTAGAATACTTACAGATCAAAAAGTGAGTCTTAGATGTCTGCAGGGCTCCTCTTGGAGGAAAAACTCATATATACCAGTAAATCTTAGCAATTCAGCTGATGGTTGGCTAAAACACTTCCAAGGTGGTAGAATTAGCCTCATTTGATAGAACAGCTGCCTCCAGTTTCATTTATAAAAATAAATACCTCCATTCTAAACACAGGCTTGTTTGCTTTCAAGGAAGTCTGACAAACACATAAACTGGCACAGTGTACTTGTTCAGCAGTAGCTCCACCAGCTACTATGAAAACACCAGAATTACCCTCTCTCTCCTATATTGTCTTTCCCAGGAAACAAGTTTATGACTTTTAAAGATCTTCTGTATCTAACTCAAAGAGCTCAACCTAATCTGAATGAGCAGCCAAAGGGCTTAAGGATAAAGACTGTGTCAATTGTTTTGTCTCTTAGGATAATCTGCTTGATGGCTGGTCGTGTCAGGGAGGATTTTCAGAGTCTGAACTCAGACAATTAAAAAAAAACATAACGAAAAAAAAATAGGTATAATGAAAAATATTAGGAGTATCAATTTGTTTGACATCCAAACACAGTACAGATTCCAGCATAAACCTGGAACAGTAAGCACACTCAGGATATACAGTGTTGGAATTCCAGCACCAGGTGTGTTTTGCAGTGCTCTTACTCCAGCTGGAGTGTTGTTCCTTTGGGACAGAAGAATAACCCTAAAATAAAACATCAATTCCTCCCTATCTCAAAATCAAAACAGAAAACCCTAATGTAATTTAAAAAGAAAATAAAATTAAGTTTTTATTTGTTGGGGTTTTTTTTGTTGTTTGTTTGTTCATTTTTTGTTTGTTTGGTGTTTTTTTGTGCACACCTTTCCACAGACCAGATAAAAACATGAATCATAGACAAAAGATGTGAATAACATAGCTTAAAATCATGCAAGGTTTTCAGAGAGTTTGTCACAGGAGTCAATGCATGGATGTCTCCACAGGTTAGTAGAGAACTTGTGGTTCCTGGCTACATTGGCAAGATTCTGCTCAGCAGGTTTTCCCTCGCCACAAGTTTGAGAGTAGGCTTTGCTATTTATCCTTCATTTGTTTTACAGTAGAAATAGCTGTCCAAGGAACACCACAGTCCCAAACTCTTAAGCATCATATAAACATTTATTGAGGCAGTCAGAGCCTGAAAAATTTCTCAATGTAATGACAGTGAAGGAAATGACAAAATAATGTAATTTATTTGCAAGTAGGAAACTAAAGGTCAGACAGAAAAATGCTTCTTTTGTGAAGTTACACAGGAGGCTTCTCCTTAGGGCAGGAAATCAGGGAAGTTAGGAAGCTTCACCTTAATACTGTCCTTCCTCAACTCACCATTCTTCACACAGGGTTTACAAAAATCAGTATTTTATATCTACCAGATATTTCATCCAGACTCTTCCCTGAGTAAATAGAGTGCACAGGTTTGCATGCACTTTTGCACTGTGGACACTTAACATAAAGTACATTTTAGCAAGCAAATGGTAGGATACATAACGTTATTTTTTCAACAGGATATATTCTGTATATAGTTGAACAAAGCCCTCCATCATTAAGTGTCACTTACGCTGTTCCCCTTTTTTTGTGTACTTATTTGCTCATAATTCATTTAAGATTGTACAACACGGCCCCCTGGGGGAAAAAAAAAAAAAAAAAAAAAAAAAGAAAAAAATAATTCAATTGCAAATTAAAGAAAAATACACAGATGTGCTCCTGCTTTCTCATCTCTTAACTGAACTTTGAACTACAGTGTTCTTCAAAAGAAAATAAGTAAATAAGAGCAAAAACGAATTCCATAAAAGCCTCATACATTTATTAACAATCAAATCCCACTATGGAAATGGATTACTCTATCATTCAAATAGGAAAAAAAGTAATTCTATATTCAAACAACTTCTGAACAAAAGAATACCTTATTCTTGTATCCAAATAGCTTGCGATGTTATGTATCTAATTTTTTAATATATTTTACCTCCCAAGAAAGCAGTTCTCCACCATTTACAAGAGAAAATAGAGTATTCCATGTACTAAGAGAATCTAATCTCTATATTATTAAAGAAAAAAAAAAAAACTCCATATACTTTAAAATTAACAATAAGGCATGACATCTGAATTTTGAAAAACTTTTTTAAAGGATTTTTTGAAACCCTAAGATCATATCTGTTGTACCTAACTATTTAGAGGCAATTGGAACAAAGAGTGAGCTGTTTTATCCAATGCTTCATGATTATAAGAGATAGAAAGAGCAGTGCTTAAACAGAGTCTGTACAAAGGGATAATTGCAGAACCAATATGGCTTTATATGTACCTTGTACAATAAATAATTTTAAAAGGTTCCAGATAGACAAGTATGCTGGAAAGGTAGTTAACAGTAATTTTGTATTCTCACTCTTCTATTCTTGTGGGGGGAAATTATTGTTTACAAAATAATGGCAATTATAAATAATTGAAAAATTGTGTTGTTGTGTATCATCCTTTTGAAAAGACATAAATAGCTGATATTGTTGTAAAATAATAAGAGGATTTTTTTACCATAGTGATGAATCTTATGAGCAAGAATGCTATGCTGAACTGATGTAGCAGAAACTCAGTTATGTACTGAAGATTTAAATAGACACCAGAAAGAAGAAAACATAATTCTTTTCAAAGAAGACAAATATTTTTGAAACTGCACAGATACTGGATGGGCAGATAATTGGTGCTACAATAATGGCCTGACTTTCCTATTAGAGATGGGACATAATTAGTATTTATATTTTGATGAAGGCTAGATCCAAGTCACCACTGCAGTTTTTGCCAGTGGAGCTCTGCAAGCATTTGCAAAAGATTGAGGAGGAAAGGAGTCCATATTTCACATTTTCAGCTGTTCAGTGTCTATTACACATTCCATCTGTGTGTGAGAAAGGGACCATATGGGTCTCCTACCACTACCACCTGTGGGACTTTCACTGTATTGAAATAAAACTGTAATTCCATAGACTGGGTGATGTCCAGCCCAAGTGCTTGGAAAGGAGAAATATTCTAATGAAGCTGTGAGGTCACATCCTTCCATTAGTCCAAACCTGGACCCTTGTTAAGGCTTGTTCTACTTTGCAGTTGTTGAGCCTTCTCAGCTGAGAATCCAGAGCAAATCTCCAGACCCTTATGCACAGGTCTGAGTAATATATAGAAACTTCCAAGAGTAATCTATTTGCTGTTAGCAAACCTTTACCACAATTATTGTTGGAAGACAATTCCTTTTACTCTGTAGGAATATCCTGTTAATTTTAGTTACTCCTTTTAGCTGTCTCTCCCTTTTAAATCAGCTGCTGGAATAAGTAGAACCTCCACTTAACTGTGGAGATGAATATTAAAATGTGAGTGCCAAGGATTTCCAAACACCTCAAAGGCAAACAAAGTAGGGAAAGGCAGTGAAGGGTATGGGGCGGGAAGGAGATTAGGAAGATGCAATGCCACAAGTGTCTATTGATGTTATAAGACTTACTAGGTGCTTTGTTTCTCATGAATGTGAAATGATGTCCTCTGCTACAGGCACAGACATGTCCTTACTAAGGAGATCCATCGGTGAATTGCAAACGATTAAATATGACCTAGAAAATGTAAAGAACTCAAAACAGAGAACAAATACAGTTAATGGCAATATGGGCGTTTCAGATTCAGTTCCCTGTTGTGACCTCAAGCTGTGTTTGAAGGGGCTAATACAGCATCCTCTGTTGGTGTTTGTAAAGTCTCAGAAAGCAAGTACCACTCCTGTTAGCATGCCCAGACCACACCTTGATGGTTTACTTCAAAAGTCTAATTTAGATTTCTCAGCATCTGAAGTGTGGAACCCTGGAACCACAGAGTGCTTTTGAGGGTGTAAACTAGATGCACAGGTTCTTTGTACCAGAAACAGAGCATGTTTGGTGCCTCTGAAAAGTAAATCATGGTGTACCAGTGAAATGTCTCCTTTCTTATTACCTAGGTAGGAACCTAAGCATTTTGTTGACTGAGTTTTCCTAAGCTGAGTTACCATAATTGTTGGTAGGAGTAGCGCAGGCTCAGGGACAGTAAAAGGCAGTTTTAGTCACTGTAAGTATTGAGTTTTAGTCACTGTAATACTTTCAGGATTCAGACCAGCTGCAGCTGCTCAGGTGAATGACGGTTCTGTTATGACCTACACTGTAACAGCCTAGCGCTTGTGGCTTATCCTAAAATATGAAACACCTCAATTCCTGACAGGGAGGAGAAAGAGTCATGGATGATCCACTCCCATTTCTCAGGAAAATGCTTTTACCATAAGCAAATGCTGAGAAGAAGCACTTCCCTTAACTTCTCAAAGGCCTGGGTAGGGCTTTGTATGTCAGAAGCACAGTGCAGCATGATTACACGTCGTGCTGTAAATACCTGGAAAGAAACAGGAGCTTTTTATGTTTTCCTTGCAATGGGAAGTGTCAGACATCCCACCCCTAATGCATCCTTTCCCACACATTCATATCCCTTTCTAGAAGACTCAAACCCAGGAGATAGGAAGTAGGCTGGGCAGGAAAATAAGCAATGCTTTCAGAGGCAATTCCTCTGTGAAATGGAGATTCTCCTCTGCCCTTGCTCAGGCTGTAGGGGCTAAGCTGCAAGGGGTCTCCTGGGCTATTAATCCAGAGCCAGTTATCACCAGTTATCTCATTTGTGTACATGCTCATTTTGTATCTACAATTCCATAGGAATATTAAGTATATTATCACACGTGTTCAGGAGAGAAAATATTTCACTCAGATGTTTCCTTGGGAAATTGTCTTTCAGGAAACTGTGCTTTCTGATGTCTTGCGGATCTGACTATATTTTTGATTTGCAGGAAAGTAACATATTCTAATTCAACCTGTGAATGTCCAGAGTTCAAAACCAGCCTGCTGGTTAGGACACTCCCTCTTCTAACTGTAGAACAAAAAACATGACAGAAAAAAAACACATGGTGGTTGATGGAAAGGGTCTGTATGAAGGCAAAATATCGCAGTGCACAGTCTGGTTTCTCAAAGATCCATTTTTTTTTATTAGTCTGTGTTGTTGGTTTTCTGTGTGTTTTGTTGTTGGTTGGGCATCTTTCTGTGTTTTTTTTTTTGTTTGGTTTTTTTTTAAGGGAAACTGCCATCGTCTTTGTGAAATGTGGTTAGCAGCTCTGTTTACTTCAAAAGTAATCACTTCTTGATTTAAACTGCTTCACCAGTAAATAGAATATCTTAGGATATTAATTATATGGGAGAGAAATCTGTGTGAAGGAGCTGTTACAATTCATTACTGTACAAGAACTATTCAGAGAAGAGAGAAAATGTAAGGATAGAGATAATTGTTATTGCCTCAGCTTCTTATGGTATTGGGATAGATGGATTGGAAATGGGTTATCTTTCTCCCTTGTAATAAAGTGGGAACATCCACAGAGCACAAAGAGAGAAGTTAAAGCATAGCCAAACAGCATTACATCAGCAGAGCTGCAGACTCTGCTGGGAGCTCGGGAGAGCAGAGCAACTGCAGGTGTGATACTGTGCTAGGGGATTAACCTGTTAGCAGCTGGCTGTCTCCAAAAGAGAGAGAATGAACGACAAAATTCCACAGCCCGAGAATGCAGCTAAGGGGAGCTGTTCCAAACTTCAGGTGACTATTAAACGTTTCTGCTGCTTTCATTTTATTTTTTATTCAATGTGTTGCCTATCTGTTTATTCCTGTGCACAAGTATAAGGAGTGGGACTTTGCTTTCCCTTTCATAGGTAGACTGAATTAATATGTGCCTGTGACTTTATTTTTTTCACCATTCAACACTGAAACAGTATTCACTACCCTGAATAAAGCCTTTAAACTAGAGGGTCTCAACTATAACCCAAACTCTGTTTTTTAGACCACTTCCTCTAGACAGGTTGAATAACAAAATAAAAGTACAGTTAATATAGAATTTACACACGTACTCCTTGTGGTCCATATCAGTGTGTGTGTGTGTGTAAAGTTACAACAGGGATCATGTTTCATACAGTTTTTAATAGATTCATGTCAATATTTTTGATAGAAAATACTGAGGGATAAAAGAGAAGAGTTCAATTTGTTCCTCCTCCCCGTCCTCAATCACAAGCCAAACATATTTGAAAACTGCTAGAGGAGAAAGGGATCTGCAGCTTAAAACATGGGTTTTTTAATTCCAAAATGGAAAATTTCACCGTTTCTCTTTCTTTTAAAGTTTTTAGGAAAAAAACAACCAAACAAAAAAATGCCACATAAAACCACCTATATAATAAATGGATTTTTTTTTTTTTTTTATCACAGAAAAGATATTATTTACCAAAACATTGATAGCTATGTCAGTATATCCTGTAGCTGTATATTCACATCCATTAACACTATCTCACCTTTTTTGGACTGTAGGACTTCAGTTTCAGATTGCTAAAGCATTTGTAGGGTGTCTCTTTAAATGATAAATGTACTTCCCCATTCAGTGTCTTGTACCTTATGCTGATTAATTTGCAGATCAGGATGAAGTATACTTCAATTACTGTGCTCAGTAGGTTTGTTTGTTTGTTTGTTTGCTTATTATTACAATAATAATAATAAAAATAAAATGGTGCTCCACGTTGTAGAATTCTCATTTGCAAACCCATTCATATTTAAAGAACAATGTTTCATTCCAAAGCTGATCAATGATTTTCACTTGGGTCCCACTCTCCCATTTAGGCCAATATTTAGAACGTGTTTCTACAGTGAAGTATTCCCAGTAGAAAACTTGCAAGTCTAGAAGTGTGCAATTTATTTCAGTTTAACTAGGCCATAACAATGTCCTCAAGTGCATACATATCTGTAATTTCTTGCTGTTCATCAGAGCACTGTGTTTTCAAACTGAGAGCTGAGCTCTCTAAGTTGTGTAGTATTGGAGACCAGAAACACATCCAAAATTTTGTCCTGTGCCCATGAAACATTCTGTGAACACTCTGTGGTGTGCTCTAAAGAAGGAAAACTCCTCAGAAGGTGGCTGAAGTAATTCAGATGGGTTTGAGAGTTTCTGGGGAGGAACAGGACAGTGGGCAGAAACCCAATGTGTCAGGGGCAGGATCAAGGCTGGAAAAAGGCGTCTCTCATCAAAGAATGATGACAGACACTGGTGTTTCAAACCTGAGTGGAGATGATAGAGGGTGATTTTTCATGATTATAGAAATTTTATTGCACGTAAATAGTCAAGAAGATTATTTCAGATGTTTTAGAAGCACCTATGCATTTGCACCTGGTGCAAATCTTTCCAGTGCTCCGGGCAACACAAACAAAATGCTAAAGAGTTTGCTGTGAGTTTGAACTTATGCTGGGTTTAGAGCCACAATGTTTAGGGAATGATGTCTCAGAAGCAGCTCAGGTGCCAACTAGCTCCCGTCCCATGAATCTCTCTTGACTAAAACTCATTATCTTTTCTTTATGTAGAAATTGACATAGTCTGTTTGACATTTTCAATTTCTCTCTGCCCTTTACAACTCTGGTTTTTGCCCTGTGATTTTCACTAAAATACTACCCAGCTTTGCCTGTTATGAACAATACTCATAACTTCTTAGTCTCTGGACTCTTTTTTTCAGATATTGAGTTCATTCTACTGACATTGTCCACTTCCCCCTCTGTATTTTATAATCCTATTTTCTCTTGGCAGTGAAATGGGCTGCCTAAAACTTTTTTCCATTTTCATAGCTCACTTTGACCTAAATTTCCACATTCTTAACCACTTCTTTTTTTCCCCATGATTTGTGCAAATTGCCTAGTAGAAAACTTTGGGTATTTTTCTTTTCCCAGTGAGCATCTATCAATCTTATTCTCATCTCTTCAGACATAACCGAAGTTAATGCAAAATTTCTCAGACTTTTCATAGAGGTTTAGTGATTTGCCTAGGTAACCAGTCTTATGACTGGCATGCAAATGCCCCAGTGCATTGCAACATCCTGCAGTGCTGAATGGACCAGGCACACCCCCATGTTTCAGAGATTTCAAAGTTAATGTTTGGTGGTAACACAGCAGGAACACAGCAAAGGAACTGTGCTCCTAAACACTGCAGCAAAGACACGGGCAAACAACTGAAGCAGAAACAGCATTGGGAAAAAAAAAAAAAAAAAAAAAAAATGTTCTTTAACAGCTCCTGAGTCATCCATTATTTCTGCATGTTTTATATTATGGCCCTGTGCACCCTACATATCAACAGCAAGATGACCCCATCACAGAGATGGAAAGGAGAGTTTAAGGGCCATTGAACACTGTGATTTTTCTCGCTGTATCACAATTACAGAAAACCTGTGCTAAATAACATGATGTTGGTTTGCTGTGAAAATTCACAGTATTTGAGTGCTAGCCACATTTCTTGCTGTCATTCCCATTTGGTGCTTATGGTTTAGCACCCTTTTTGGTGTGTGGCACCCAAGTGTGTCCAGCAAGGGCCAGGCTTACAGACTGAAGGCTCCTGAGGTGCCCCAATGTGCTTTATTCTCTTTCTCATTGCACCAGAATGGGCCCAGAGCAACTCCACAGACACAAGACTCCTTGAGTGCCTGGGAACTTAATATCCAGAACCAAATATGAACTTCATGGTTGACTGACCATGCACTGAATTAAGCCTCTGTATCTAAATGTGATAGATGCTATCTTGGCCAAGACACTGACGTCTGAACCAGGAACTTCCAGTTCCCAATAAAAGCAAAAGATGTCGCAGCTTAAGCAAAAAAATGCTTTTTCCCCCTATATTGTGTCTTGTAACACATAGATGGGTGGCAGATACCTCCAAAATTAAATGGCAGTAAGCTCAGGTTTATCTCTGTTTTATCTTCATTTCACAAACATTTTAACTTGTTTATCATCTAAAAATCATATTAGACTTCACAGCAGAAAATACTGCAGAACTTCTCACTTCAGAAAATTGCTGTTGGAAGTCTTTATGGCTGGAGGTGACATAACACTGCCCAGTTCTCTCCTTCCAGTGGCCAGGAACTTGTGTAAAACTTTTAAGGTGGCTGCTAAGAAAATTAGGATTTTAAAATTCTTAAACTTCAGTATATTCTGAAGGAAGAGTTTAGGAGCTACTGCATCAATAGTGGAGGAACAGAAAGAGAAGCAAAACTCATTTGTGAGATGCAGATAGATTTATAAGATGAGAAAAGAATATTATCATGATGTAGTTTAACCAATGAATTTTGCTCATTAGCTTGTACAGCAAATACTTATCTCATGGATGAATTATAGCATGACCTTCAAAGGGTGGGGGGAAATGAAATCTTGATGAAATGACATTAGGTAATTGTGAGTCCATCATGACTCAAAGTTATTTTAGCTTTGCTGTTACAAATGTGCTTTATACCAGGAAGGTCTTCCAGCCCCTGAAGCTCTTATGCAACGATTTCTAGCTAACAAATGTCTCTGTGAGAAATTTTACACATGTATTGACTACAATCAAATCACATCTTAGCCTTCTCGTTAATAAGCTAGGTAGTCAGAGCTGCCTATGAGCCATGTTTAGAAGGCATGACTTATCCTTTCAGCCCTTTTTCTGAACCGCTTCCAATTTTCTCTCCATGTATGTGGCAGGAACAACAATGCTTTCCATATCGCATAAGATCAGGCCCTATTATTTCCTCCTAATTGCTAATCTCTAGGATTATGTTCAAACAGAAACATGGATAGTATATTGTTATTGACAAGCATTAAAAAAAAAAAAAAAATTAAAGAGGCGAATGTCCCATTTGTTAGATTTAATTCAGTCAGCTATTTATTTCTGCTCTTAGAGAGACCTGTGATGGGTGAGAAGGGAGAAGCTGTAAGGACGGCATCGGTGGTGAAAAACTTTTGTCAGTGCCCTCTGGATGACAACCAAACGTGCCCCAACAAGCCCTGCTGTCTGGGCAGTTAAACTGATAGGTCTCCTCCCATTCCAGGGCCATTTGTTGTGACTCAGCAGGCACTTTGGGGACTCTTTACAGCCGGCATGCAGGTGTAGGACATTACACGAATGAAGTGAGGACAGTTTGCCTGATGATCACAGCTGCAACAGTGACAGTCATTGACCCTGGCTGTTGAGAGTTATTTGCTTTGCATTAATCGGTAAAGCACTTCAGCTATTTATTTTTCTCCACTTTGCAATCCAAAGACATTAACACCAGCTTTGGAATGATTGCCAGAACAGGCCATTTCACTTGTCTTTTCCACCTTCTCTCTGGGATATCATTCTAAGTTAAATATATCTTTTGCTGTGAGCTGCATGGAAGTGTCAGTGTCACAGCTCTGCTGCAGGAGTGGGCCAGGAACCAGCTGCAATTTGAAAACTGCCGATGACACAGCCCTCTGCCAGCACAGCTCTGTCAGGGAAGGAGAGTCAGAGATGCTGTTTTACTGACAAACAGGGAAAAGTAGGGACATGCACTTTTAACAGTATAAAGCATTTCGCCCCTGGGGCTTCACCTCTTACCTTGCTGCAAGGACCAGTTTTGTGAGCAGGGCTCTATCTGGACTTGGCTGGTCAAAGACTATGCAAGGAAAATACCCCAGATAAGGCACAGTCAGAAAGTCAAAAATTGAGACAGGGGGTTTTGGCTCCTATCAATGCTGCTCCACTCCTGTGATGAAGCTGAGAGTGACTTGTTCCTGGGTAGGAAAGGACAATGTGGTACAGTGGAATTGTGGTGTGGGTGTCTGTGGGTTGATGTGCAGGGCCCATATATTGAACCTTTACCAAATATATTGAATATATTGAACCTTTACCAACTTTTCATAGAATCTTATGAAAAACTGTTAAGGACATTAAAAATCACCCAGCTCCAACCTCTCCCTCCTAAAGGGACACCGTCCACTATCCCAGGTTGCTCAGAGCTTTATCCAACCTGGCTTTGAAGTGTCCCAGGGATGGGGCACCCACAGCTTCTCGGGGCACCCACTGCAATGCCTCACTGCTCTTCATTTATCTTGATTTATTTATATTTAAGAGCTCCAGTTTAAATTCAGGTTTATAAACAAGATGGTGAAAATCAGTAAATTTCCTACCCCACCAAAAGAAAAAAGCCACCCAACCCAAATACAATCCCATCTAAAGATTCTCTGTTACTTCTGTAATACTTAATGTATATTTTTTGTTCACAAACATCAAAATGAAGTTAAGCTTGGCTACTACTACACTTTTTTAGAGACAACTAATAAATAACAGAACTTGATACACACAGAGTTACTTTCTTCATAGAATTCAAGTTACTCCATATATATTGGAAACTTTTTTATCAACATGAAAATAAAAAAAAAATATCCTAATGGAAATGTGAAATTATTTGAATTAATTTACACAGCTAGAGACAAAGTCTTTCTAGGTTGCACTGTGTTTGACTGGCCAATTTCAGACACAGCCCTACTCATGAAACTGGTCCTTGCAACGATGAAACTCTGGGGGTAAAATGCTTTATGTCGGTATAAATATATTTCCTTTTCTGTTCCAGGGAGAACAGGTCATCCTTTTTCCACAGCAAGCATCTTCTTCGTCTGGAAACCACCAAAAATCCACTTTTTTTATATCTATCTATCTGTATCTAATGGTGATTTTGTGAAATTTTGTCAAACTCAAGATAAAATTGCTGGCCAGAAACAAGAACATGAGAAACATAAAGGGGACACACCCATTTGGAATTATCAGTGTAAAAACAGAACAGTCTCACAATCTAATGTATTTCCACGGTCAATTTTATCCTCTGCATCTCTTTCTTTTTTTTCTCCTACAAAACCCAATCAAATGTCTTCTCAAAAGTAGAAATTTAAGAAAAAATCCAGAAAATTTCTTCTTCTTTGATGAAATACTGATCTAGTTTTCTGGGCAGAATCATACCAAACTACATCTGTGTTAAATGGGAAGAAGAGAAAAAGATCTTGGTACACAAGGAACCCTTCCCAAATGCATCCTTTAGATCTCCAGGTTTTTAATTATCAGTAAAGTAGGAGCACAAATCACAATTCTGCTGAAATCTCATCCAAATCTTCTAAAAATCTTGGAAGAGCAATAATAAATTGCTGGCACTGCCATAGTTTCATGCACACCATGTTTTCTGCTGAACTGATGTAATAAGAACAAGAAATGAACTTCACAGGAATGGTATTTCATATCTGCTCTTTTGTATCTTGCAATATCCTTTCTGATCAAGTGCCCTATCTCTGGAGCAAGTATTGATTTTCACAGCTGAAATACAATGTCTCAGCATGCTAACCCCCATTCACACACACTTCCCTGTTCCAACACTTTCTGTCTGTCTTATAATTATAAAATGTTAAAGGTACAGCTGCACATTTTATTTAACCTGAAGAGATTTGTCAAAAGAAATCCCTTAAAACACAAAAAACCCTCAACCTTCAAAGTGTACAAGATCATTGGTAAATTCCAGATACCAACGCAACTATTTTATACTTTATAGTGGTCATTTTTAACTTGCTTTTAGGGGATTTTTTTTTTTTTTTTAAAATTTTTGTTATGTCTCATCTTTCAGATATTTTAATTTCTTCTGCAATTTTTATGTATTTGTATATTGATATATATATATGTATATAGTTTTCGGGAATAGTTGGGGATGTAGAAGTAGACAGTTGTGTTCAATGTGAAATGTAAATATTCCTTCTACTTGTGCCATTAGAGAAACTGATGTGGGAAGTTTTCCTCTGGAGAGTTAACTAATTTGTGCCTGTAATGGGTGAACTACTGTCTGAATGTGTTGCATGTTTTGAATTCCTATGAAAACTTCAGCCCTGCTTCTTCAACTGTAAGTAAATCTGTGGGTATGAGGAATGCTGTGAATCTGTCTTAAGACTGTAAATCCTACTGAGAAAGAATTTGACTCCCAGTAGTCTTTTATAATACATATAGCAGGTGGAAATGTTTAAAATTGGATCCATTCAACAACTCTCTTTAAGGACAACAAAAACTTATCTATATCTTTAAAGGTACTTCACCAGGCATCAGCAATTAACAGCTCACAGGATAAGGCTCATTTAATTAAATCCTGATTCAATTAAAGCTGTGAGTATTCGATGGTGGTGTGTTTTCACCTATTCTTTGTAGGGGGATCCTATTCTGACCCCCATCACATCATTGAAATCCAAAGGGACACCAGAGAAGTCACAAATTTTATTCTGTTTCTGTGTGGAAAAAATAAAGGAAGTGACCCAGACTTCATTATTATAGAGCTAAGGTGGCCCAGTAGTACCTAATGGCCTTCCAGAATGGACAGAGTGCCTAAAATTAATCTTCTGAAAACCAAGTAATGAAGCGTTAAGGTACACGTCAATCCGACCTTAATTCTTCCCTCCTTGAGCAATGACCCAATACTCTCATAGCACACAGACTTATTCTCTGCCTTTTTGGATAGTGAAGAACTTTGAGGGAACAGGGTATGCGTAGGGGAGGATGGGATTTGAAACCTTCTTTCTGCTAGGAAAATCTGGCACTCCTATGTAAGGTTTGAAAACAAGTTTTCCCCACTTGCTCTGCCCAAAGCTGCACAACTCCCCGGGATACTTCAACAACCCCTCTCGTGTCTGGCATGGTGTGTCTGCACGGACCTCATGACACCTCTGCATGAGTCCTGTTTCCCCTTTCACTGCTGACTTTCCCTGCAGGAAGGAAAGACTTAGATTTTTTTGGCTGTGGCATGACTCAGCAGACCACATCCTTTCAAGTACAGGTTTAACGTACTCATGGGGTGTAGGAAAAGCTGGGATTCACAGATCCCCAGATTACAAAAGCAAATCAGCTTTGCTTCTCCAGCTAATCTCTCTTCCACTTAATACAGCTTTACTGAATTCAGCTGGAAAACAGATAATTCCTGGAGGCTGTTAACAGCACCCAGGAACTGCAGTTGTGTTTCATGATTTTGGCCTAACTCTTCTTTTCTCCCTCCTCTTTTCCTCCCTCCTTCCCTAGTCTCTCTCTCTCCTCTAATTGTACAGCGGTGCTTCTGCATACCCTTAATTTATCCAACCACCCTTATTCCATTATATTCTTCTTCATAACCGCTATAATGACAATGTTACTCCATCCAAAAATGTTGTGAGTTTTTCCTATTAAGGGACTGCATATTAGCAATGCTTGACCTTAAGCACATTCGGGTCCACTGTTCAGCAAACACGATTATATTATCCTCACTGTCTTTCATCTTCCCCTCTAGTTAATCAGAGCTGGCGCTCTGTTAAAATAATTCCCCATGTGGAAAAGGAGAGGCATGTCCAGCAGCCTTTCTCCTACATCTGCCTGGAGAATGTGTAATTTATTATCTTTCAGAAATGGTTAGAGTCCCTTCTAATTTAGTTCTGCCAAATTAACAAGGCACCTTTCTAAAAGTTTGGGTTGTGTTTGGTTTTGTGGGTTTTGGATTTTTGTTGGGATTTGGCTTGGGTTTTTTTTTAGGTAAAAGAAGCCAGCTCCTGTGAGACAGACAAGATGAAGAGGATAAGGTGTTAGGTGGTTAGGTGTCCATCCCTAGAGGTTTTTAAGACTATTTTAGGAATAGTTGAGAGGGCTGTGAGAAATGGCTTGATTAGAGGCAACTTTGCCATGAGGTGGAGGATGACTTCATTATTTTAACATAGAATGGTAGAATCACAGAATGGTTTGGGTTGGAAGGGACCTTAAAGATCATGGAGTTCCAAGATCCTGCCACGGGCAGGGACACCTTCCACTACACCAGATTGCTCACTCATGCCTGTGGGTGGTTCTTCACCAAGGAACACGTTCAAGATTTTAATGTTTAAGGTCATCTCATATCTTAAATCAAGCAGATACTTGTTCTGTACAAGAAATCACAAGAAACAGTGGAAAAAAACCCATGGTTTTCCTACTGCTTCTTTGGCTTGAGCATGATTATAGTTTGATTTCTAAGACATCAGCTTGCCTCTATCTGCCACTTGATTGTTGCCACCACAACTGTTCGCAAACTCGTTGTTTAGCTTCTTGCTCTTTCTGCATATGCTTTTACAGAGAACTGAACACATCTTTTGATAACTTCTCCAATATTTCTTTTCTTCATACAAGCTGGAGGAGTTGTAATTCAGATGAGGTAAATCGGAAAGTAGTCAAAAATGGAGTAATCATTTTGAGTTTTAAACACGCCAGTGAAAAAAAACCACACAAAACAACCCAAACCAAAAGACTCTTCTGAGAGGCAGCTGATCTAAATTCTAGGGGTGCTACCCCACCTCTAAAACACCAAGTGTCAGAGCATTGAAATGTTTCATCTGAGACACAGCAAATTTCAGCCTGACAAAGCATATGGATTTTATATGGTACAAAGTCTGGTAGGATTCCAGGAAGGAGAAGGATCTGAGAAGAACATGTTCAGCCTCATGCTCTCCTTGATGGTACATGATGCTTTTCAGAAGAAAATGGGTCTCAGACATAAATACAGGACATCTGAGTTTCCTTCAAAGTAACAAGAGAATAATTTTCTCATAGTCATTTTATTTTGCATTGTTTTATCGTTCACCTACACATTTTGTTTTTACTTGTTTGTACAAGGACAATTTTGAAGACTTTTGAAGAGGTTTAGATGGAGGGTGCTGCCAGCCTTATTTCCTTTTGAATAGGTCAGATTTCATGACATCAAGAGATATTAAAACAGCTTAACCTTAAACCATAAAAAGTTCAATAAACAAAACAAAGTAATACAACCTGCACTTTAATGACTTCTCAAAAAAAGAAATGGAAATACCTCTGAAACTAGAGAAACACGTAAGGGACACTTAACTATTCATTCTCTCACTGCTCTCTGTTGGTCTTCCAGTTATAGATATCATCTTGGGGGGGAAAAAAAAGGAGCAAAGTAAAAAAAAAAAAAAAAAAAAAAAAACAACCCTCAAACTAAAAACAAACAGACCAAAAAGAACGGGAAAATAAAAAGAAGAAAGAGGAAAAAAAAAAGAAAAAGACAAGAGAAAAAAAGAAAAAGAAAAAAAAAGCTGTTTAAATAAAATTCCCATTGCAGAATCAATACCAGCCTGGACAGGAGTGCTGGATTCTTCTCTGTCTCATGAATCATCAACAAAATTGTCAGCAGCTAAGCTTGCTTTGCAAGATCCTCTTTGCTGGCAATGGCTCAATGACAGAAGAACATGGCTTGATTTTCATATCCCAACTTGCAGCTGTACTACTGGCAGTCAAGGGAAAAAAATTGTGTTTTGATATGAATCAGGCACATTTGATCTGAAAGTCACTGTGAGATTCTAAAAATGTCACTTTCTAGACACTTTTCCGATACCTGGTTTTTTTTAGTTTAAAACTACTGTTGAAGAGAATTCATGCTTAACTTTCTATGACAACTGATAAAGTTACCAGTGATGATTTTGTTTCTTAATTGTTTGTCTGCATTGGGTTATTTTTTATTGACGTATTAGTAAAATCATCCAAATATTTTTTGTTGAAGGGAACATTCCTTCTAGGGTCAACATCTCTCTCTTCTCTGACATTAATTTCATCTCTTAATATGATTATTCCAAGAAATTGAATAGGAAGCTTATCTCTTTGAAAGTAGTTAGCTTTACATATATATATATTTGTATTTATATATATATATATAAGCACTATAAGCATAGAAGTTATTAATTTGCTACAGTAAATAAAAAATTGATATGTTAGGATAAAAGTCAGGAAAAATCCTCTGCCAGCATGTTCATAATCTTATTATTAAACATTTGTGATATGTGATGGGGAATTATCCGTTAATCCAAAATATCCATGGAGTGCTTGAAATACCTGCTCTCTCCCTGATCAGATATATCCTTTCAAAGCAGGTTTTTGTTCTGAATGTAATTCATCATAGTTATCACATGTCACAAAGTGTTACACCATGTCATTTTACATTGCAATGTGACATGACATGGTGCAATTAAGGAAACACAATGCAATAGCTGCTATTAAGGAAAAAAAAAAAAAAGGAAGGAAAAGGAAAAAAAAAAGGAAAAATGGAACTTATTTCCGATATCAGTTAATGAGTTTTAGTTCCAAAAGTCTGCATGGAGAGGAAAATCACACTGATTAAAACTGAACAAGGTCCTGAGCCAATTCCCACTGAAGACAATAGGTATCTGCACATCAGGGAGGCATGCATGATTATGTTGTTATTAAAGTACAACTGTAAGATCAAAATTTAAAATCTGGATTCATAGGGCTAAGGAAAGGAATTACCAGCAGGATCTCCTGATTCTCATGACAAAAACTGGCATACCATTGGTATTTATTATTAATATGGTTCTACAAGGACGCAGCACTATGCAGTGCATTGGTTTGGTCCAGAGGAAAAGGATAAAAATAAACAAGCTTCATTGGTCCCTACAGTAAAAGAGCTTATAGGCTAAAGATACAACTATGAATTGCCATTCCGTTGTCTTTGACGTTTATTAATCTTTGAAGGGGTGGATTTTCACCCAGTGTCTAATATATTTCCAGCTTAACAGATATTTTAACAGTTCAATATACATCAGGGAGAGAGAAGAGCTTTTTAAGCTAAAGGCCAATACTGGCACAAGAACAAGTGGGTATAAACAGCTCATGAATAAATTTAGCCCTGAAATTAGAAAGAGCATTTTACCATCAGAGGAGCAGAGTTCTGGAACAGTCCTTCAATGGGAGTAGAGAGATCAAACAGCATAACTAGTTTAAAAATGGAGCTTGATAAATTTATAAATGAGATTATGCACCATGGTTGCCTACAGGAGGAGACAGCTTGATTTTAATGGTGCAGAAAGAACCTTCCAGTCTCACAGACACACGTAGGGGAAGGAGTGGCTGAATTTGAAATGGAGAATTCTCAAATGTTCAGCTCATAGAGTCATGAAGAAACGCAAATTTGCTGGATTTCAAATTTAGAAATGTTGCTCCAGCCACCTTCAAAGAAATGTCAGTTTAAAAAGTGCCTTTATCCTTTCTAACAGGATATATGCATTGGCACCTTCCAACACTGGAAGTGCTCTAATACATATACAGCTGAAAAAAGCGAATTTTAGCAGATGATAAGTTCAGGTTTAGTTGGGTTAATTTGTTGTTGTTGTTGTTGTTGTTGTTAATGATCATATTTTAAGTTTGAAATAATAGGGATTATTTCTATCCATTGCAGGGCCATCCAGGTTTCAGATATAATAATTTAGATAAAATATCATGAAGCCTTTAGAGTTTTTATAGGAAAGATAATTGTTGTTGTTGTTGTTGTTTTAAGTTAAAGTTTAACTTTTAAGTTAAGATTACATTTATGATTTCTTTGCTTCTCTCATTATTTCACTTCACCATTTTGGTCTCCAATATGACTTTTTTTAGAGGAAAAACTTGAACACAAATTATTTTTTAGAAAATACCATCCTGTTGGTATGATATTGATTGAGGAGCTGGAGGATCTGGATTTTGTTTCCAACTCTGTTGCATAGTTGTTTTGTTTTGAATCCTAACTTCATCATAGTTTTCCATCTTTTCATATCCAAGATCTGTTAGGAAAAAAAGATTTATCTTCACTAGCTATTTCATACGTACCTTATATTACACCTGCTAGAGATGGAAGTAGGAGAAAGAAAAGTCTGTGTATCTGACAAAATGCTAGAAATCACAAAATCAAATATTATTTAAAAGTTATAACCTTTCAGGAGAGACACAACAATTGCATACATTTGAAGTTCATCCACTACAATTGCAAAACAGAAGAAATTATTTTAGTCCTTATTTTTTTTACTATTTCTTGGAAGACTCCAAAAGATCCTTGGAAGTGGTTTAAAACATTGTGCTTTTAATATGTATTTTCAATGGCCACTGATCAATTTTTGGGTCTCTTTTGATAAGAAGTAACTCCTAGGGACATTAGTTATATCCCCTGAGATCACTAGAAAAGCAAGGGGTCTCAAATGACCAGCACAAAGAAATGCAAAATCTGGAGTAAGTTCAAGTCAAATGGAGTTGACCTGTTAGAAATATTGAGCTATAGCATGGGATTTTTTTTCACCAGTATGTTTTCTCATCTTCCATTTTTATTTATCACATTTTTATTGTATGCTAGCTCATTAGACCTTAAAAATTAGTGTCATTAATCTAAAATATTATTCCACACAAACAAAATCAGAACATATTCGTTGTATTTATGGCATCTTCTTATCACAGTGCTTGAACTTGATTAGAGGGGTTTTTTTAAAATCTTTATTTTTTTCCCTACAATGTCCTGCACCATAACCTTAGTCAAAAACTCACAATGGCAATAATTTCACCTGACTGAAGATCTACTCCACATGCAACCTGGTGTAACTGAGAGAGACTAAGAGACAAAAATATCCTGATAATGGTCTAACAGCACAATTTTCTCACTGCTCCTATACATAAGGAGAAGGAAGGATGGTCTGATGGCTAACCCTGAGACTGGTAAAGTTATATCATAACTGGTAAAGTTATATCATACTCCTTGTGTTCATTACTTGTGTCTAAGTTCAAATGAAAGATGAATGATGCCGAATTAGACTTAATCATATCTAGTTAAGCAAATATGTGCACTTTCAGCTAAAATTCCTGACTTTGTCAGCCCTACTCACTGACAATATGACACTGATAGAAACTGCTAGGTTTCATAGTTGTTACATTTGTCTGTCACAGCTGTATAGCATGTGGCTTTGATTCTTCTTGTTATTTGTAGTATCAGCTTCCAAATCTGAAATACAGGGATAGGAGCATTCCCTCACCTGGCAGGAATGTTCCCAGCTTAAATACATTAACATTTATGATATATTCACAGATTGTGAGAACACAGACTGCACTTTAGTTGGAGTTTCACCTCAGTGAGAGCCCATCTGATGCCTCTCAGTTACACCAGAGTGTCATCTGCCTGTGACAGCCCTCCTCAGGCTGTTGGTACCGGGCATCCTTGCCACAGCCACAAAAATAAGAGTAAAACCACAGTGTATTACTACTGCTGTGGCTGCACATTCTGGCTGGATATAGAAGTCACAGCAGAAGTCCTGTTCCCTGAGAAGCTCGTGTGAGAACTGATTTTTTCTAGTTTTAATTTTAATGTGGCATCATTTTGTTTCTCCTCTTCTCACATAGAAAACAGTCCCACATACATTTCCAAATTACAACAGAGGATAGAATGGACTTCTGACTAAAGAGCAGCAAAGGAAAGTTTTTGTTGTTTTTTGGGTTTTTTTTGTTTTTTTTTTTTTTGCTCCTAGATCCCAGCTAAGGGCTTAGAACATATATTTATTATTCAGGAAACAGGAATCCCTGCCATATTCAATCTGTCTTTTTTGTTGCCACTATGTCCCCCCTGGCAGAAGATGTAGAAATACAGAAGCCACACTTTGTATTATGGTTTCTTTTATAGCTTCTAAATGGTTAATAAATGATTAATAGAGATTTTGATAAATGGCTAGAGTAGGTTTTGGAGGCTAAAAGGTCAATAGTTGGCTCATAACAATCTATAACACATTTCACTCATGTCCCTCCAGCCATCCATAACAAGATTTCTTACATCTGTAGCTTCTAGCAATCATGTTTTAGTTCTTTGTAAACTGTTTATAGGTGGGATCCTAGTATAAAATGTGCCAGGGAATTGGATACCATTTGCTGAAATGCCTCAGGCCAAGTCCAAAGGAGTCTCTTTGCATGGTGCCTAAATATTGATCATTACAGTTTGCAGGACTTAGGAGCACTTTGTGTAACATGTAAGTAACATTTATTGATTCTGGAATTCCAAGTTCCATTTTTTTTTAGTTTTTCTAACATAGCTAAGAATAAGTTAGAGACTTAATTCTTATTTGCACCACAGGTAGACTAAAGGTGAAAAAAATGCACATGGGAGCCCCAACTCATGAGGAACATTTTTTTCCTAGGAATGAGATACTGCAATGATATTGCCCAGGCATCGTCACAATAAAAAAGAAAGGAAGGTAGAGGAGGAAATTTTTTTCCTTCATACAGAGTATTAGTATTTGGTACATAGGAATTTTCTTACTCATCTACTCTAGCTAGCTGGTAGCCCAGAAACTATCAGACATTGTGCAGGAAGAGCAATATCTTCCCAAAAAGATTAATGAATGAAAGGTTTATTTCCCACTCATAGAAACTACTTTTTATTATCATTGCAGTGCTTTCAGCAATTTTTTCAACATTGATCAGCTCTGTAAAACAATTTTGCCATTGTCCTTCAGATTTCTTAGGACTGTGTAGGCTCCCCTAGCTTTCTGTTGACTTTTCTCTCTTGTAATACATTCAAACTTACAAGAGGGTATAAAATTATAAAACTACTGAATCACGTACTTTTGTAGGGACATCCTGCAGTAAAAAAAATCCTGCTCAAATCTAAGCCAGTCAGAGCATGTTTTTCAGGCATGATCCAGCTGATTCCTGGATGTCTCTCAAGGAGGTAGTTCTTACCCCTTCTCTGAGCCCTCCTGATCCAGCGTTTGACTATCTTCAGCTGAGGGAGAAGAAAATAATAAAAACTATAAAAACATCACATTCGTATCTAATTGGAACTTCCTGTGCTGTGACATGTTGGGTTTTTCCCTTGTGTTGTGCACCTTATAAATTGGGCTTGTTTTGATTTTTGTCTTTACCTCCTGTTAGGTGTCCCCAGAGCTCTTCTCTGCCGAACACTGAATAAACCAAGTGCTGTCATCCTCGTGTTGTCCATGGTGTGCTCCAGCCTTCTGCCCACCCTGGGGGTCTCCCCGGGACTTCCTCAAGCCTCTGCACATCTTTCTTGTCTGGAGTTAACAAATGTGGACATAGTAAATCTCTTGATGTAGTCTGTCCTAGGTTACAATGTAGGATGTAACCAAAAGCATGCATTCTATTATCATCTTCACAAGATGTTAAAGCAGGTGGGGCAGCATTCGTTATCTCCTGCCATGACTCATCCCTGATAACTCCCTCTGGGAGCTCTCTCTGTTAATGGTCCATCAAGGACCCACCTCAAGACTCACAGAATTACATCAGCCCATGGTGAGATGCCCCGCCCAGGGGGAGGAGCCAAGGATTTCCACCTGGATATAACCTGGGGTTTGGAACAGCACAAAAAGACCTTACTTACGGGATTCCCAGGGGGCAAGAGCTACACCACTGGACCTTCAGGTGAAGACCAGACTGTTTCTACAGGATCACCACTTCAACAGGACCGCTTCATCTGGACTGCTACCAACACCCTGACTAACAGGGTGTCAGCGTGTATCCTGACTCTCTCAGTGTTCTTGTACTATGGCATTTATTTTAGTTTTCCTATTAAATTCTAATTCTGACATGTGATCTTCCACTGGTTTGTTTTCAAACTAGTACAAATTTCAGGTGGGTCAAATACAAAGAAAAACCATTTCCCAGCAGATGCAGGCTGTGTTTTCACTCATGCAATTCAGGATGGGTCTGACCCCTTTGCTTAGAGGAGAATTGCTGATTTCTGCTCAACTTGTTTCCCACCAAGAACCTGCATGTTTTGCTGTCAAGCTGCTTTCTACCTGGCTCACCCTCAACAATTGCTGACACAGTATATTTTATTTTTTCTAATGTTTATAATTTGAGAAATTAAAACAGGTACTAAAACTGTCCTATTGGAGTATCTTATATTTTCAGATTTTTTCCCATCTCTACTCTACAATTCCTAACCTATTTTTTTTTTTTTTAAATAATGACAACTTCATTCAACAGAGGGAAAAAAAAAAAAAAAAACAAAAAAAAAAAAAAAACCGCATGAATTTTTCCCGGTAAAAAAAAAAAAAAAGACTCTAAAAAATCCAAGGAAAATCCTTTTCTAGAGGCAAGAGAAATTCACACATTTCATGGACATAGTTTTTCTTTCCTGCACAAAGAAGTACATATTGGTTTATTTATATTGTTTTAAGTGTGAAAGATTGCTTGCTACTGTTTTCTTTTTCTACATTCTAAGGGGAAAAAAACACCAACTGCAGAAAAAAAAACTCTGAAGAAATAAATAATATTAATATAGCCTTGTGCTCTTTGAATTTTTCCTGTCTGCTGTAAAAAATACACTGAGATAGTTTCAAGGTTAAAAAAATATCAACCTGAGAGCACCAGTGCCAGAACTGCTGTAGGGTTAGGGTTAGTTAGCTGCTCAATATCTAAAGCCAGCTGAAAGGTATCTGAGCTGTAAAGATAACTGAAGGTCATTACCGCAGGTACACAAAAAGAACATACCAAAAGTGGAAGAATAGCACTATATTTATATGTATAGATGATAGTCTTTCTTGTTAGTTGCATTTCTGAAACTTTATTTTGATCCTTAATAGATTCGAAATGAAGGTTATAACTTTAAGAATACAAAAAAGACAAAAAAATAAACCAGTTCCATGCTTTGTGAATACCTCTTGGAATGTGTCGGCCCAATGCCTGTTATTCCTTGCCACAGTATTAATAAACCATCACATGATTTTACCATAATGCAAAACTATGAGCTCGTATTATTCAGCCACTCAAATTCTTTAAACTTAAAACTTTTTTCTTCAGCACATATAATAATTGCATCAGTAGTTAATTTTAGTAATAACACTCTTTGTTTTAGACAAAGAGCAGTTTTTGTGGTGTGATTAATTAATAATATGTCTCTGAACTGCCTCAGGGTTAATGCAAAGTTATTGTTCTATGTATTTAAAAAAAAAAATACATGGATGTTCTCGAGATATTGTAGTTTTGAGATGTAGTTTAGAGTAATTTCAGTACTTGGTCCTTTAAGAAATATTAAAGAGTTGAATAATGGAAGAGAGATTATGGTTATTAAATACACAGAGGATCTGCAAGCACTTTAGAGTACAGGATTAGAATGTAAAATGATCTTGACAAATTGGATAAATGGTCTGGAAAAATATGATGCAGTTTAAAAAGGACATATGCATTTAAAAATAACTAACTGCACAAATACAAGCTGAGGAACCAGTGATCAGGTAAAATTTCTGAATAAAATAGATTTGATGCCTTTTTGTGAGTCACATTCCTAACATGACTCAACAGTTCCAGATTTAGATAGAAAATGAGCAAAAAAGCCCCACCAGAATATTGGCATGTATATGCAAAAATAACACATGCAAGATACACAGATAATCTTTCTGTCTTTCTTGCTATTTTGCTTTTTCAACTAAAGTACTTCAACTGGGTTGAGGTCTCCAATTTGGAAGAAATAGATAGATGAGCTCCCAGAGGATGTGGCCTGTCCGATGGCTACAAAAATGAATTAAGGAAAAAAATAACATTTGCTATTGTTTATTATAGTAAGAAAATGAGAAGACACACTTTGGATATGTAAAGAAAAGGTCAGTGCAAAGGTTTGCTTTCCCTGTTTGGCACAAGAAATGTATTGCACTATGACAGATTTTATTTAGATTCTCTAAGAAGGTCCATGCAAGTCAGTAAGTGCCAAACTGAACAGACGTCTGTCAGGATCAGCAGTTGTGGATCCCATTTCAGGGGAGAGGGGAATGCTAGATACCCTGTGATGATCCCTTAAACCCTATCATCAATGATACTATAAATCAGATCATTATCTGAAGAGAATACATAAAAAGAGGAAATGGTATCAAAATTAGTTGCTTGGACTGGGAAGGATATGCTTTTCAATTACTCCTAGAATTTACTACAACTTAGGAGTAACAAAAAGAAAATTAAAACTAATCTTTTGAAAGTTTCCTAGTACAAAAGTGTTCTCTTGCCTTAGTAGGGAGACAATTAATTTTTTATTTTCTTCTCATGCTCTGTTTCTGCAGTGCTTTTCAGGTGCAAATAAGGGCATTCAGAAATCCTTTCCTTTCCTGAAGCAGCAGCACTGCAGAAAAAATACAGTGTCAAATTTCTGGAAATCAAGCAAAGAGACCTGTGTAGGAATTTTAGTGTTGATGGTGATTTTGTCTGTTGTTTTTATTACTAAAACTTGGGTGTGAGTGTGGGTGTGGGTGTGTGTCAAAAAAGTAAACATCTTAATGATGCATATTCAGGCAACAAGGACACAAACTGATCCTCTTCGTTCTCCATTTCAAACTGCAGTTGGGTTGAATCTTTCCCATGTTTCCTTCACACATGTGATTTTGGTTGGCCTATCTAACTCTGACAGGAATTGAAAAACACCTGCAGGACAATGCAGGCATCAATCACAGCCAGCACAGCTTCATGAGGGGAAATTCCTGCTTGTCAGATCTGATTTCTTTCTATGGCTGATATAGGAAAGCCAGTACATGCAATCTTTTTGGATTTCAGGACTTCTGATAAAAATTAAAGCTTTTGGTACTGTCACAGTGTTCTTCTGGACAAAGGTCCAGCACACAGCTGGATAATTGTGTTACACACAATGGGTGAGCAACTGGCTCATGGGTCAGGCACAAAGGGTGACAGTGAAGGGGGTGCGTCAGACTGGTGACCTGTCACTAGTCTGTCACTAGTGGGGTTCCTCAGGGTTTCATCCTGAGCCCGGCTCTCTTCAGCACCTTCATTAAGAATTTGGAGGCAGGACCTGAAAGAGGACTACGTAAGTTTGTCAGTGACACTAATTTGGGAGGAGATGTCGACTCTGTTGAGGGCAGAAAGGCCCTGCAGAGGGACCGTGGCAGATGGGGAATCAGCAACCATACAAAGTTTAAAAAAAGGCAAGGGATTCGGCATCTGGGATGGTGCAACCCTGGTTGTGTGCACAGACTGAGGAACAAGGGACTGGAGAGCAAAGCTGTGAAAAGGGACCTGGGGGGTCCTGATTGAACATGAACCAGCAGTGCCCTGGCAGCCAGGAGGGCCATGTGTGTCCTGGGGACATCAGGCCAAGCATCGCCAGCCAGGCAAGGGAGGGGATTGTCCCGCTCTGCTTTGGACTGGGGTGGCCTCACCTCGAGTGCTGGGGGCAGCTTTGGGTGCCACAACACAAAAAAGATATTAAGCCATTAGAGAGTGTCCAAAGGATGGCTACAAGGATAGGGAAGGGTCTGGAAGGGAAGACTTATGGGGAGTGAAGTGGTCAGCCTGGAGAAGTCTGAGGGGAGACCGCATTGGGGTCTTCAACATGAGGAAAAGTGCAGAGGCAGGCACTGATCTCTCTTCTGTGATGACCAGTGACAGGACATGAGGAAATGGGATGGAGCTGAGTCAGGAGAGGATTCGTTTGGATTTCAGGAAAAGGTTCTTTCCCCAGAGGGTGGCTGGGCACTGGAACAGGCTCCCCAGGAGAGTGGTCGCAGCAAACCTGTCAGAGTTCAAGAAGTGTTTGGAAAATGCTCTCAGGCATAGGGTGGGATATGGAATGGAATGGAATGGAATGGAATGGAATGGAATGGAATGGAATGGAATAGAATAGAATAGAATAGAATAGAATAGAATAGAATAGAATAGAATAGAATAGAATAGAATAGAATAGAATACACTGAGTTGGAAGGGACCCGTCAGGATCATTGAGTGCAACTCCTGGCCCTATGCAGGAGACCCCAAGGATCACCCCATGGGCCTGAGAGCGTTGTCTAAACACTTCTTGAACTCAAACTCTTGGAGTGTCCTGTGGCGGACCAGGATTTGTGTTCGATGATCCTGACGGGTCCCTTCCAACTCTGCTTATTCTATCATTCTGTGTTTCTAAGACTCAAACTGGTTGAAAATTACCGACTTTCTGTGTGTAATTAAAGAGATTATCAATTAGCAAGTTTTCCTCACTACATCCACGTCCCGTTTCTCTTGCAGTTCACTGGTTAGATGAAAACAGGACCATATGATTTGGAGTGTGAACCAATGCCTTAATTGACATAGTTCATTATTTTGACCTTTAGAACACTTGCTATCCTGGAAATAACAAAGCATGACATTCATTATCACATTCATTTTTGGTTAAAATGTAACCAAAATTCCTATTCCAGATTTGGTAGGGTTTTTTTTCGAATGTGTGTTTCATGCTTGGATTAACTGAAAGAGCTTTACTAAACCATTGAAGAGACTTTTGGGGTTTCAGTGTAAGATTTGAAATATCTTAGCCACTGACACATAGAACTAAGACTATGTATATGATTGCATTTTTCACAAAACAAAATCTTATTTTTCAGCTACCCTAACTTCAGCTCCTTTGACTTGCAAAAAAAGTGGTTATTTTTCTGACTAGCCATGCAAACGACTGTAACAGATTGATCACTTTTATCTCATGTGGGGTCAGTAACCAGATCTCAATCATCTTCTTTTTTCATAATGTCTGGCCAAAATCACAGAAATGCTGCCCAACCAGAGCTGAGCCTTCAGAGGAAGCAACAGAGAAAATCCAGATGGAAACCACAGTGGCCAGGTATTTTCGCAGCTGATGTGGTATTTTTTTGATACACTAGCTGAATTTAAAAATGAGATAAGTAAGAAGAGAAGTCACTTGAAACAACCAAAATAACATATGAAACTAGTGGCAGAGGTGGAGAATCCAATCTCAAAATTCCTGTCTGACATTGCACCTTTCATAATTAAGCACATTGTAAGAAGTGCTGTACAAAAGAATTACTTAAATTATATACCAGAAAGAAGAGATATATATAAGTGTACTAGGAACAGAGTGTCCTCTCCTTTCTTTAAAAAGTTAATACATCAAGATATAGATAAGAAATACCACATCAAAATGGACACTAATTAGCAGTCTTATTGACGCTTTTACCAGAGAACTCCAAGCACAGAAATTAGAACTGCCCTGAAAATAGAGTGTCCAGTAAAAACTGATATGTTTTTACAAGTCTCTGAAACCACAAAGAAAATTCAAACTAATGAGCATATTACAGAAGGAAAACTTCTGAAATCTGTCTGTTTGGAAAGATTACAATGCAAAGTGTACTATTTTTAATCCAAATGCAAGAGCTCATTGATCATTTTCACTTAATAAAATTGTCAGTTAAAACAGTATATTCCATCATCTTTCGCATTTTTCCTTTTCTGGATGACCACCCAACTGAGAGGTTAAAAGGATAAGAAGGAAATTACACTGATGAGATATCTGTTAAAATGACAAAAAAGAGAGAAAGAACATGCTGTGTATTTGTTTGTTTGTTTGGGTGGTTGTTTTTTTGTTGTTTTGTTTAAGGAGATAGAGGAAAGTCATAGATGTATAGAATGATTTGTGTTAGAAAGGATTCTAAAGATCATCTCGTTCCAACCCCCCTGCCATGGGCAGGGACACCTTCCCCTACACCAGCTTGCTCCAAGCCCCATCCAATCTGGCCTTGAATACCTGAAAATCAGTTTTACTAACAATGCTATCTTTGTTTTAGAAATGGACATAAGAGCCCTGTTTACAGAAATTTCAATCTAACACTTCATTTTTTTCTACCAAAAATTATATTTTAAAGGTTTAACATTCTTCCTTTCTTTGTTTTTTTTGTTTGTTTGGGTTTTTTTTGTCTTTTTTTTTTTTTTTACATAAGCATAAAACCAAACTAATAATTTCCTTAAGCAGTAAACAATGGATGTTCAACTGTTGTGGCTGCAAAAGTGTAGTGGAGTAAGTGGAGCTTCACTGATTTACACCTGCTGAAGGATTAGATTAGTATAAAAAGTCAAAGGAATTACACATTTATCACATTCCTCCACTGTCTCATGTATCACACTGTAGTTTGCTATTGCAAAGGAAGTTAGGAAAGAATGGGTAAGGTAGATAAAAGCTTATTAGTTAATACATTCATGTCTTTATAGAAGTGGCGTACAGAATGGAAAGAAAAAAAATGTCCTGCCCATGGTGAAATCTGCCATACAGTACAAGAAATATCAGAGTTCCCAATGTACCATATGGAAAGCTCTCTGCAAGACAGCGTCTCTGTTCTACTAGAGACCACTGTAGAGAAGAGATGGATTTTACATTTTTCATTAGTGTACAGCTTAGACAGTTGAACTCTATTATAATGTCTTCAGGAAGTATCTGATCCATTCTATTATCGCTATGACAAAGAGAAAGAATTGCTTATGATTTCAGAAAGGTCACACTAAACTGATGTTCTGCCTGTATGTGCTCTAGCTATGATGGTGATAATAATAATAAAAAAAAAAAAGTTTAAAGATGAAGTTTACAGTCAGACATATTGGGGGCAGAGGGGGAGAAGTCTTAAAAATTAACATTTAAAAAGAAATTCTTATCTGCAAGACATTTTCTAACCCTCCTATTTTTCTTCAGCACACCTGCTGGCAGTCAGTATATTTATACATGTACATATAAACAGGGGACAAGATTCTGATAGCAGTTCCTGGAGGGTAAATATAATGTTGTTGTAATAAAAACACTGAAAGAGACCATTATTATTAACAGTTATGTATGTACCAAGATCAATCCGCCTGACTGATCTGGGGCAGGCATGAGATAATTCTGACCGCGGTGTGAGACGCGAGCCAGCGCCAATGTAAAAGCTGTGTGGCAGAGTTTCTGTGTTGTTCAGCCCAAGATAATTCAGCCTCCCTCCCACCAGAGCTTATTATTTTTGGCTCATAGCTCAACAGCAACTTCATGGCTTGGAGCAAGGGCAGAACAAATTCTTGCACGTGTTGTGGATAGATAACATCGCATCCAATACATCCCCTGTAGTGCCTGGAAGACTCCAGACAAAGGTGAGCTCCTCTTGCAGTAGATGCTTTGCACACTCATCGTGGGCTGTGGTTTTGCCCTACAGAGCTTGGTAATAAGCATCAAATAATTAATAATTCCTTTTGGCTTCTGTGTAATAACGTGAATTATGATGAAGCTCCTGGGCTGCTTGTGCTTGTGTTAAGGCAAGAGGAGAGGAATGACTCCACCCAAGAAGAAAACCCCGGCATCAGTGAAACCAAGGAGGCAACCAGCTCAAGTTTAAAATGCATAGAGATGCAGCTGCTCTGAAATACACTCCCATGGAGCACAAGAAAATAAACTGGCACTGCTGGATGGGGGGAAAATAGAGATTAATGCATTGGATGAGGTGGTTTCTACAGGGCCTGAGATATTTCTTAGTTTGCTGTGTGAGTGCTGAACATCTATCTGGAGTAGGGAGTGGCAAAGAAACCATGGCGTGAGTGAAAGTGACACAGAAGATAATGGAAGAGTTTTCTTGGTTATTTAGATGAATTTAAAAAAAATAAGAAATGAAAAATAGAACTTTAACAAGTGACATTTCAGAAGTTTTGAAGCTTGAAAATTTTGCAAAGTGACTTCTTCAGCAGAAAAACCACCTAGACAGTCATTGACCTATAATAGCCATCAGTATAAAGGCAAAAACAGAAAAAATGAATCACAGATAAAGTAAAAGGCACTGATTCAGAACTCAGTAGATTCTTTAGCATAATTCTTCCATTTTCATTTTGCTTCTTTCATTTTCTTGTTGCAAATATAGCTCTATAAACCATAGAAATAAGCTGCATGCAATTAAAATGGCATAATAGCTGAAAGGAAAGCATTGATAATTATGTTAAAATCTATAAAATTAGACGAGTCTAACACTGCTCAGAGTTCATGCATTGTCATCTGTCAGCATTTGCAGCTCTATTGTAACCTAGATCTAAAGCTCTTCCTTCCTGAGCTAACTTCTCTTCAACTTGTGGGTTGGTGGTGATTTTTTTTTCTTTTCCTTTCAGTTTGTGCAATATAGTCCTCAATTCTTTTAACAATTTAGGGGTCTGAAAACAGTCAAAATGAAATAACATTCAGCCTTAATGAAATATTTTGTGATATATTTTTCTGAGCTTAGAGAGTCCACAGATCTGCCATGATCCGTCCTGTGCTCTTTCCTGCAGAAAAACAGTTGGGGAAGTAACTTTCATCTCTACACACATCAGAGAGTTTGTAAAAGTATTGTCCTCATCCACCATTTTAATCACAGCAATAAAAAGACAAACTGCACAAAGAATCTAGAGAACTAGAACAGGCGTTATCTGTGACTGGATCCAGCAATGAATTTAAGCACAGGCTTAAGAGCTTTGCTTGGATCGGGGATTTACAGTGCAATCAAAAAACTAGTGAAATCAATACAAAAACTCTTATTGATGTCACTGGGCATTGGATCGTGCCCTTAATGAACTAAGTAGAGGCTGCAGTGCTGCATCTTAAGGGCCTAATCCAATATCTATCAAACTTAACTCAAGCGGAGACTGGGTTTGGATATTGTTTCATACTGTAGATTGAGATTTTTCAAAAACAATTTAGGTGATGCTTGTCAAAAAGAGTGTTAATTTAAAACTGGAGTCAAATAACTGCATGAGCTTCTGTCTAGCTGTCTCAGATGCTAACAACTGTGAATATAATGTACTGTGGTCTAAAACAGAGAAATGAAAAAAAAGTACAAGACTATCAGAGATCCTGAATTGTTCCTAGGTTGGTGGATATTCACCGCTACTTTTTAATTTCTGTCATTTTGCTGTGATGCCCTGTTTAGGTCACAGTGAACATTGGTCAAATACATGCTCTCCCCACCACTACCTCCTTACTCCTTCAATTACTTTTTCCATTCCACATGAAGATGTAACCTACACAACTCAGAGTCACTTATTCCATTAACACTCATCTCCAACATTCAAAGACTGAAGTGCAGTGAAAGGAATTAAATCTTCTGATCCCAAGGAAAGTTCTCATTTGAAGAGTCATCTCAAGCCTTTTCTGTTAAGAATAGTATCTGCTTCATCCTTTTTCATCTTCTTAGTGTACTTATTTCAGCCCAGATTTTCAGTCCCAATTTCAGAGGACAAACTGCCCCAAACTGCAGTTGAAATCCATGAGAGTACCTGATAACCAAGGCTGCACTTCCTTGGCAACAATTTTTCTTTCCATACAATGATGAAGAAAAGATACATCATTTAAAGACATGTACTCAGAAACTAGTCAATAATACTAGTAATTAAACAGCTTACAACCACTTCAGAGAGACCACAATGATTCAAATCCAGCTTTTACCTTATGCATTCTAAGGTTTAGGTCTCATGGTTGAATTGCATTCTCCTTTCTGCTGTGAGGACCTGAAAGACTCAAGCAATTGAGGAAGGAGCTTATATATTAAAAGGACTGCATAACATCCTGAGAAAAACAGATATACGTGCAGAAAGAGGAAAAAAGTTTATTCCAAATAATAGCAGGTGTATTTTTTGTTATACCAGTAAGTACATTTATCCCAGGTAGAATAATAATTGAGTGTGCTTTAAGATCTTAAGTGAAAGGCAATAATTTTCCATATCTGAAGTAAATGGCTCATTTCAGTAAGTGTTTACATATCCTGGGCTTTCATTTCTCAAAATGCTGCATTCTTTCCATCATAAGTAGATAATTAAGAGCAAAGCTTCCTTATGGAAGAACTTAAAGAAGGGTTATGATGGAATCATTGTGTTCCATCTTCTTAAATGGACACTTGAGAAGTTGATCCAAATTTAGAGGAAATTAATTTCCCAAAGATGCTTTGAACTGTGGAACAAATAAAACTCTAGAGAATACACAAAAAGCTCTAGAGAAGTTATTTGTGTATGTTAAATCCTACTGGACTAACCCATAAGAGTACAATATGTCAAGATCATTATTTAGAGCCTAAATTTGCATATGCAGAATGGGTAATTGTCCATGCATCTGACAGTATCGTCTCTTTAGGCAACAAGTAATTTAGATGGCATAAGGGTATAATCCTCAGATTAATGGTCCTGATACAGATATAAATAGATATGTACCTTTAGAAGACTTTTTCTCCCCAGGGATGAGAGAAGGGCTACAGAACACATCTAGTTTCCATTTAGGTCACAGATAAAGCCCAGTCACATATCACGTTAAAACTATTAGTATTCAAGTACTGTTCAGTTATTTCTTTGTTTATAACCCATTCAGATTGATGCTGAAAATTTAATTCATAAGATTAATGCAGATTAGAATCGTGTGTTCAGTTTTCAAGCTTCCAAAAGGAAGACTCATGCTACACAGATTCATCTTTGCAACTCCTCAGTCCTCACATGGTCTTGCAGCTACATTTTTAAGTGCTCTGTAACTTACTTGCCATATATAAGTAAGCTCTCAGAGTAATAGTCGTGAAGGGTATGATGAGATTTCTCTTTTTTATTTTCTTTTTTGTGAAGAAAAATGAAAGTGTACGGCTATGTGAAAGAAAATAGTTCTCTTAAAAACAGCAATAAAATACAGATACAGAAAGAAAAGACAATGCAAAGATCTTCATTGTGCTGCTATGAAACCTGAGTTTTAGTGTATACTATCGTTTCCTAAAAGCTAAATTTTGCTCTCTTTCCTTCTTCTGTGAAGCCAATGTGCATACATGTCACTGTCAAGCCTTCTCTGTTCTCTGAATTTGTGTGCAACCTTGGACAACCTTCATAACCTTTTTTTGCCTAAATAGTCATATTCACAAAAAGAAACAACGGTGCCATTGTTATCTATAAAAGTGGTTTAGCCCTTTGGAAAAATGCTCCTTTAGTATGGAAACATTGAGTATTATTAATGAATAATGATTGTTCTCAATCATTAAAAAAAAAAAAAAAAACAAAAAAACAAAACAAAACCCAACAGCAACAAAAATCCCTCCATATCCTATTGGAAGAACTTACTGCACTGTGACAACCTTTCGTGATGCTGTTGTTGAAATAGAAGGGCTAATTTAATCATATTTTTGCCATCTTCCATAAACCACAGGCAGTACATCTCCCTGCGGACATAGACTTAAAGAAACACAACAAAGCAGCAAAGTTTAAAAAGAATTTAGTATAGATTTTTTTCTTGTCTAAACATAAAAGGTCCTCTGTAACCAGCTCCTTAAAAAAATAGAAAATGAAAAAAAGAAAAGCTGTTGCTATTATTTTTGGCAGTTTGCTAGTGCAGAACACCATGCTGGCAGCACTGTCTTCAGTTATGTGTGCTTCTCTCCCCTTCCCAAACTCTGCCTGTAGAACTTATTTTTATCTGAGAAAAAGATCCTGTTTTGCCTAGATTACCTGCTGAAAGTTGAATAACAAATACATGGGACAACAAGGGTATTATTTACTTCATATGATCAAGAAAGACACACCTAACAAACACTTCTTGTAATTATTCTGAAATTCATTAAAATGACAGAGAACAGAAACAGAAATTTCAGCTCAACTAAAAATTCTCTTGGGGTAAGAGAGAGTTCTTGCCAAAAAAGAAAACCACAGAAGGGGTTGACCACATAAAAAATATTAATATTAAGGGTAAATAGCTAAAATAAGCATTATTTTATACTGACTGAAACATACTGAACTTTTTGCTTAATCTTTCTATTAATATTTCTCAGCTGAATATTACACCAGTATCAATGACAGAATATTCTCTTTTATAATTCTGGATATTTGTAACAGACGTCCCACATCTCTCTGATGAAGTCAAAGCTTTATTCTATTTTTATAGGTGACGTTAACCTGAAATCAATCGGATTGGAGTTTACCTTTGAGAATCATAGCAGTGGGGATGATTTTCCCTCATCTATGCTAAAAGTGAATTCTGGGCAAGGATCATTATCTAGCTTGTCTCTGCAGTTAATGGGGAGAGGTGGAAATGGGTCACCTCTCTTAGGCACCATATTAGGATGAATCACTCTCTGGAGGTATCTAACTCCCTTCATTGATTACAGAAAGCCTTGACATGCAGCTTAGACAGAAGGCTAAAATTTTAGGCAACCAGTGCTATTGGAGATGACTCCTACATTTAGCTCTAAGTGAAAAATCAGGAATCAGGTTTTAACGCCTAGATTTTTAAAGCAATTTCAGCCTAAGCATCATAAGACGCGATTCATTTAAATAGCTAAGATCCATTTTCAGAAGTAGCTTAAACACTTATATAGCTATTAACATGCATAAAAAGGCAAATAGACATCAAATGAGTATTCCAACTGTTCACATATGCCTAATTCCAATCAAAATCAATGCATAGATGGTTTTGAAAATCTCACTAGGCACATATCTATCTAAATACCTGAGTACTCTCAGGAATCTAATCCTTGGTCTTTCACCAAGTAAAGAGGAACTAAAGTGCGGCCTGCAAACACCTTTTAACCTGGTAAAATTTGTCTCACTTGCACAGCTCAAAACCTTCTATCTTTTCAGTGGGACAGAAATGTAAGTTTCTACTTGTCCGGTCTACCTTGTCCCTGAAATAGTATCTCTGTGTATGCAAACAGAACTGAATCTATCATTTTTCAGTCTGCTCTAAGTGTTATATAACATTGCAAGCTGGCATCCATTCTGCTAAACAATGTGACTTCTATCTTTTTTCCCCTTTGCAGAACTAATTTCCAAGTGTTTCTCTCTTACTCCTCAAGTACATACCTATTCTCCATCTGCTTTTCATCCCACGCTACAGCTTTGAGTTGTGGATTGTTCTTTTATCACCGTATCTCATATATCCTTTTACATTGCTCTTCTCACCTCACTTGGCTTTGCAACACCTCCCAATTTAGTTGCATCCATTAATTTAATAACTGTGCTATTGACTCTCATTTGCAGATCATTAGTGAAGATAAAGCTGGACCCAGTGTTAGTCCTTAAGGCACGTCATTAGACTCTTTCCCACAACTCAATACACCACTATTTATCATCACCTTTAATTTAAACTCCTGTAGCAACTTCTAAGTCTGTGTGAATCTACCCACAAAGCATCTGAATTCAAATGAATTACAATGCTCAAACTTTGTGAAACACTTCAAATTGTGCAAATTCCAGTGGCAGGGTACCACAAACACAACAGAATCCATTGTGATTGACACAACAGGGTACTGTCAGGTGCTGCTAAGCATTCCCAGCCTATGGATACAGAGATCTATAGCCAAAAGCAGTGAGTTTTTAACAGTGCAAATGTATATGATTCAATATACAACACCCTGCCTTTTTCATGAAGATCAAGTTCTACACATTACATAATACATCAGTTCAGGCTTTATGCAGAGTTCTTCTGTTGATGTCAGACCCTCCCACTTTTTATTCATAAAGGTTTGGTTGTTTTGTTTCGGTGTTTTGGGTTTTTTTGGTTTTTTTTGGGTTTTT
>VZRO01005857.1:183768-194626 GCA_013397915.1 Daphoenositta chrysoptera | reverse complement strand
TTTTTTTTTTTTAATCTCTTTTCTGTTGAGGACATTAACTCAAATAATTCATCTGATATTTGACAGTAGAATCTATCAGAACCTATGATACAACTACATGTGAGGATTTTTTCTGTAATCCCCATTAACCAGGCTGGAAATAACAGCCAAGATACTAGTTCCTTAAAACATCTATAAAATCTACAAAGGCCCAAGGGAAAAAAAAAAGTTTCCTCACAGTTAAAAATAAAAAAAATTAGCCCACCATATGCAGAAGCTGAAGGCAGCTTGACGTCTCTTAAAATTTTTATTTTGTTCAAAAATACCCCAACTTCTAGTCCATTCATAATGTTTCACCAACATTTCTTTTCTAGTTTTATATGTATGTGTGTGTATATCTGTATATTTACACACATACATATATAAAAGATTATGTTTAAGAGATTCAGGAGAGAATCAATGATCTTATAGAACAGAATTGCATAATGTTTTCCACAAGTAATTGCATCAGAAAAAGATGGGTTTGATTCAATTGGATATTAGTCCAGAAGTTTTTTCTTCCTTTTTAGTGATTTGAAAATGTAGGACCAGATGATCTCCACAAATGTTCCTATCTGCATCTCTCTGATTTAATTAGCATACTTTCTCCATAGGAAATGGATGATAATTTTGATGACTTAGAGAAATTTGTTCTTAAACATTGACATCATTCCCTGAACTGTATACAGCACAAAACATGAAATACAGGATCAGTCAAACAGGATTGGTAAAGTTTCCTGTTCAGTCCAGAATTTTGTAGACAAAAAGAGCAGTCCTCGTGGTTTCAGAGAGGAAAAATATTCAAAAAGCAGTTCTAGTAAGTTTAATAGGTAGATCCTGCCTTCCACTCAGAAGCAAGAGAGTTTACATTGGGACTGGTTGGACAATCAGATTTCTAGCAAGGACAGCAGAGAAAAAATGTGTAAATTGGAGATAAAATATACTTCTTGGTAATGAATGCATTTTAGCAGGCCCCCATGAGGTATGGAAATGCATTTATCTCCATTTTACAGATAGAAGCTGAGGAACAAAGAGAAGAAGTGACTTAGTCAAGGTCACACAAGATCCTTACAGCAATGGTGAATTCAGCCTTTGGTGCCAGATTCCCCTCAAGTAAGGCTGCCATTTGACTGAATTTCCCAGACATATTTCCAAGGAGGAGAAAAGAAACAAACAAGCAAACAAATACACAATCAGAAAATGAAGACTTTGTTCTGACAAAGTAATTGTTTTGAACTGGCTATTGGATGCCTGGAGTGCTGGCCAAAACACCACTGTGGACACCCTAATCAATTTTATGAAGCTTGCACAATACAGATGCACCTTGAAGGCACCTATCTACAGTAAACAAACACTAAAAGATTGCACACACAGGTGCTGTAAGACCAAAGGCTTTACAGATGTGCCAAGCTTTCTGCCAATCCATTTATCAACTGTGCAGCACTTACACTGGGAATGTGTTGCATCCTAGAAGCTCTTGATTCATTGAACACTCACCATGCTTTCAGCTTCCTCATGTGCCTCATGGCCAACAGCACCCATTGCCTTATTGGAGTGCAATCCCCATTGTAGTGGTTTTATTCACTCATTTACTTCTGTGAGATATGAATTAGGAGAAATGCAAAGCAGGCTCAGAACTTTAGAGAAGAAAGTTTTATTGACAGAACTAAAGAAAAACAAAAATGGTAAGGGTAAGAATAAACCTTCAGAACACTTCTCCCCCAGTCTCTTCTTTCCTTTCCCACTGACAACATAAAGAGACAAGATTGGGATTTTCAGTCAGTTTACCACCTTTGTAATAGTCTTTTTCAGTTCATTTGGGGAGAGGAGATTCCCTTGTTATGCCATGGAGGCTTCTCCATAAGAAACAGTTTTTTTGTGGCTTCAATGTCAAAGTGAGTCAGCTGCCCAGGAAACGGAAAATCTGATATTGATGTGGAAGTCCCTTCCCTCAAATTAGAGCTTTTCCCACAACTGTTTACGTGGGTTCAATCTGAGCTAATGGGGTACCATTTTAAGGATGAGCTCTTCAGAAGCAAAGGTTTTCTTCATCTGTCTCTTGGATCATCTTCATCTCTAGGAACAGAAGTCTTCTTCTTCTCTGTGAGCAAGAATCTTCCTTCATCACTCTCATACCTTTCTGTTCAAGCTTCTCATTAGATCACAGCTACCTCAACATTTGCTTGTTTCAGCATAGGAGCCTTTGCTCGTGGTTGCGGTCTGAACACTCCATTCCCCCCATGCTTTTAATGAATTACACAGTATTCTGATATAGTATAGTTCATCACCACAGCCTTACAAAAGAATTTCAGCTCTTAGATTTGAAGCATCTCCTCAATCTCTTCTCTCTGGACTTCGGCTCTTCCTTCTTCACTGACTTTGGTGTTTCGATGGTGTTTCTTCACGTGCCTTCATCTTTCTTTCTCTTTGACTCGGGAGAAGATTGCTGTCTGCAGGTTTCATGTGTTCTGGGGAATCTTACAGCGTTGAAAGAGTTCATTTTACCCGGTCACGTAATCTCTGCTGGGTGGTGGCCTGGATGAATTTTGGCCGTGTGGCTGCTCGCTGCTTCGGGCTGGTTCCCCCTTGACCAGCCTGGCCCTGAGCCCTTGCGACAGGGAAGGTGGAAGAGGCTGACCCCGCCAGGCCATGATGGAGCAGGGCTGGGCCAGGCCCCGTTGGGTGGTGGCTACAGCTCTGCAGAGTAGAATTTCATTATCAGCAGCCCCTCTGGGGCGGATGGGTGGAGTTTAGCAGAGGCAGAATTTCAGCTGAGCCACTTGCGGGATGGCCCAACCCCACCAGGCTGCACGGGCCCCACTAGTTAGATGTCGAAATGCCAGAAGCAAGAGAGCGTTTTCCTGGGGTTTGTTAGTTCTTAAATGTGTTCACAGAGGCGTGTTCAGCTGTCTTAAGTGGCTAACAGAGTTATCGATATTCAAATTAGCCAGCTGATTGGGTTTTGCAAGGTCTGGAGAACAGTGTCAGCTCCTCCTGACAGAATCACTTCCATGGCTGGTGGGTTTTCTCCTCAACTAAAAACCAAGCTATGCTAAACCACAACACCGATACATACAGTAAGTTGGACCTTGGACCCAAAAACTTCTTACAGTCTTTGGCTGATTCATAAGTCTTAGATGAAAATATGGGACTCTTTCTGTGTACTACACAGATATTCCACTCTTTGATCCAAAATATTACTGGAAAAAAAAATGGAAGTCAAAACAGCATGAAAATTAAGTGATGCCCACCCTGCTTACAGGCATATGCCTTGCATGTGAACCTACATGGTCACAGGAGCAGTAAGAGCTTAGGAATTTCTATGGAGTTCATAAAATGTTCTGATGATTTAGCTTCTGGTCGCCCCCCTCTACACATTAAATACTATTTTACATTCCCCATCTCAGAACTGCTTATGATAATCTTTTGTTGTCCATAAATCTCACAGAGTCATTCTGCTTCTGATCCCTCATTTCTGAGCTTGGTCTCATCAATTAACCTTGTGAAACGATGCCTGTATGACCAATAAGAATAAGATGGAAGTAGAAGCTGTGAAGCACAATTACTGCTCTGTGAACCATTTGTTAGATGTGGCCTAAAATATATGCTGATCTGAGTACAAACACAGAGACTACTTGATTAAAGCAAAAAGCTAATTCATATTTTGAAGGGGAATAAATAAATAAATCAGCATAACCATCTGTGCTGTATATATCAGAAAGATCTGAGGAAATACTTCTTCAAAGCTCTTCAGGATTATTCAGCTGCAAGACCCGTAATGTTCAGTCTGACATGAACCAAGAAAGTCATAGGTAAACTCGTTTTAATTGGTAAAGGCTTTCTTGGTAATAATTATTGGTTTAGTGTGGTGATTTCCACTCTAAGGGAATCCTAAGGATTGTAAGGTCTGCATGTTCCCACTGGAGATTTATTAGACTTTGTTTCAGAGATTAACAGCACGGAGTAAGAGAACAGCAGCTCCTAGACCCCAATCTGCAATTTCTCACCAACACTGAGTGCAGTCTCTGCTTGCTGTGGGAAATAGTGTGAACTAATTAAAATTACAGAATACATTCATTGCTATTTTGTAACACTAATATAGTACAGATTTTTTTTTTTTAAACCCATACAAACAAACTAGACTACTGAATTGATAATCACTAACTGAAACTTCTGTTTATCCCTGGCAGATCTTCAGCTCAGGCCTAATCTTAGCATTGCTTAGTAACCCTGCTTAGGAATCCTTTGGTAAAACAGTTTGAGTTTTGTGGCTTTCTGCTTCCATTTCCTTTACTCATACTCAAGATGCTTACTTTTCAAAGTCAAAATTTTTCTTTGTCAAGGGTACATGGTTCCCTATGCAAGACCATTTAAAAAATCAACTTTAAAAGGAGACTTGGTTTGTTTCTCTTAAACAAAGACTTTTATTCAGAAAACAATAAAAGGAATTTGTGTTAAAAATATTGTTACTGATAGGAAAGGATTTAGAACAACTGACTGACACAAACTGATTAATTTTACTAGTTCTATTATAGCTGTAGTAAAGGCCGTATATTTTCAGGGGCATTTTTTAGATATCTACTTTTATAGTTTTGTCAAGGAAAATTGACGGAGAAAAATAATGAATCGTGGAATTACCTGTATTTGATACCTTATATTGGTCACATTATGCAAAAACATCTTTCAAAAACCAGGTATGTATGATAAAGCCTGGGCAAAATTTCCCTATTGTTACTATTATGATTAACTGATTGCGATCACTTTCCATTGCACATGTGATATATAATCTGTGAATTCTTTGTCAGTTTTAGGGCACTTTTCACTTGACCCCTTGAGGTAAATCACAGCTCTGTAGTAGCCTAAGCTGAATACTTATGACCTGAGTGTACTAGAGATGCAAGGACATGCTGCTGTGAGGATTGAATTAATGCTTTGCCATTTAACTCAAAACCACAATTCATTTCCCCCTACAATTTGTATGAATATTTCTTAATTGCATCACCTTTATTTAAACATTCACCAGCAGTGACAATAGAAAGGTCTGTTAGTCATCCAAACTTTCTGCAGCATTGCACTGAACCATCTGAAGATCATTAATGTGCTAATCACAAAAGGAAGGAGAGGAATTTGCAGAACTTTATGAGCAGTTAATGCAAAGTTAGATCCCAGGCTGTCATTTTTAAATAGGAGCAAAAAAAATGCCTAATATGCATAACTTCTCTTATACAGGGAAAATAGCATGACTAACAGACTGGCCATGAGCCAGTAGAGCAAAAGTATCACTCTTGGCAGGTGGATTCACTCATGCTGCATATGTGACACATCTTACTGATGGATTGTAGGAAACTACTGATACAATGTCGGAGGTGACTTGTTTCATCTCCACTGAGGTCAAGGTTGGTTCAAGCTCCATATGGCTCAGGACCTGGACCAAAGCCCAGCAAAGTTAATATGACCATTCCCATTGACTTTGATAGGTTTTGCATCAGGCAGTGTAGATAGGAGTAGCTGCTGGACTTCAGTCAGGGAGGAAAACGGGAGTAGAAGAGTGAAATGATGTGTAAAAATCTGAAGAAATCTCACAGGTTTCAGCTGTGGTAAAATTTGCCCCTTTGTTGGAGGAAGCACCTTAATGGCAAATGTTTCAAATCTAGATTAGCAGTAAATGGTTAAACCATTCTGTAAACCCCAAATTATTTTCAGCAATCTATTTTTATTTGTTCTTTTTCTTTTTTTTTTTTTTCTCCCCCTCTTCTATGGATTTAACAAAAGAAAAATACTGTCATATTGTGAGAAATTAAACCAAATGGTGACAACACATGACACATCCTCCACCAAGCCCAGAAATGCCAACATGTTCCCAGGCTTACTCAAGGTAGAATTTGCTTTAATTGTTCATTTCAAAGCAGCAGGAAAGAGAAAGCTCATTCACAGAAGGCATTTAGAGAAGAGTGAGAGGCTGAATGTGAACTATTCTATTAAAATTTCCTGGAGTTTAAGTGCCATTGCTTCAGAGACAAAGATGGCATGCTTGTATGCGGGTAACTGCATATTCTGTCTGTAATGAGAAATGCCATGTAAAGAAGATATCCTTAACCAGCTGAGCAAGCCAAGGAATCAAATGGACAATAAGTTGGCTTCATTCTCTCACAAGGTATTTAAGTGGTTGATAAATAGGGAATATAAAGAGGAAAAAGACATGTTCCAGGGTAGGGACTTGGGAGGAAGAAAATAGAATTTAAAGAAAATAAATTTCATGTTACACCATGTTATTGGTATTATCTGGGAAGGTTTGCAGAAAAAAAAACAAAACAAAACAAAACAAAACAAAAAAAAAAGAACAAAAAAACCCCAAAAAACCAAAAAAAACCCCAAAAAAACACCAGCCAACCAGAAAAAAATAAAAAAACAAAAAAAAAACCCAAAAACCCCAAAAAACAAACAAAAAAACAAAAAAAAAAAACCCATTCCCAAACAAAACCCTAGAATGTGTTTATTAAGAGCAAACCGATATGGAGGTATGGGTCCCTCACAGCAGTGATACAGGTCCTGAGAGGATGTGGGATGCATCAGTGGCATTATTATGGAGACAGGAGCACACAGCACATGGCAGGAGTAGACCTGTAGACCCAGGAGATGCAATTACATATATGACCATAACTGAGGAGTGGTGCACCAGTACAGAAGTCAGAAATCACGGTAGATAATTCTGAAATCTCCCTTCCCTTAATGCCTTCTCAGGTCCCTTGTTGCAACAGATAATACCATCATTCCTTGTACAGTACACCTTTTAAAATCTGCAGAGGGAGAAATTCCTTCAGTGATTGCAGGCAAACCCAGCTCAAAATCCATCTGGTATTTTATCAGCACTAAGCATGTCTGATGATTTTCATGTGTCCCCTTGAAAATATTCCTATTTTTACATTGTTTTGTCCCTTCAGCATGAACTGCTGTCTGAACAGTCATTTCCATGCACGTGGTTTGCACTTTGTTGATTGCAAAGCCTGACACTTTTCATTTAAAAATTCTCTGTTTTCATTCAGGCTTTCAATGGAAACATGTAATAGTTCTTGATTGAGGTTTTTTCACACTACCATATGACAGAACAACAAAAAACCTTGCTTAAATCAAGAGTCTGAGCTCTATCATTCCAGGGTAGTTTAGGCAACCAAAGTCTGGGAAATGATTCTGAACTTTCAACTGTCTCTTTGCATAAGAATACAGACATCCAGAGCAGATGCTGTGGTAGAGCAGGAATATAACAGTTATACTTTCTGTGAGGTGCAAGAAACTTGACATGGCTTTCAATATATCTTTTAACTTCCACAAAAACAACCAATCAAACAACTAATCCAAACCAAAACCAAATCACAGACAACAAAACCAAATAAATCTCACAGCCTTAACCCCAAAGAATCATAAAGATGCCCCAGAGACAGTAAGACTTTCCTTAGAGAGTGTGGTGGCTCCTTAAATTTTCTCAAAACTATTTATTTATAAGTTAGCAAGTAAATGCATGTTTTCATTTATGGCTACCTGAGTAACCATTCATTTACAGCTTTGTGGTTGGCATTATGGGGAATAAAATAATTTGGAATTATTAAAAAATATTTTAGAGAAAGCTAAGACATCGTGTCTAGCTTCTGATAGGTGATCTTTCCAAAATGGAAGCACTCTCTGTAGTTGCAGCAACTGCCCTGCTTCCTTTCTTCATAGAGGACTAAAGTAATTTAATTCTCATCAATAGCAAAGCAAGTAATAACTCTTCCTGTTCAATACATAGAGCAGGTGGAGAGAATAAAAAACGTCTACCCACATCCAATCCAGCTGGCAACATGCCTGTGCCAAAATCTAAGTGCAAGGAGTTCATAAGGGACAATGGTGTGTCCCTATAGCACAAACAACAGTGCACAAAATAGTGTCTGGTCCATCTTTGTTAAAGCATCCCCTGCTATTGAAAAGAGGTGCTTTTTGAGTGTGTCAGAAATATAATAACCACAGGAAGTGTTAATGTAGTACCAAGTATTTTTATGCTATTAAAGTGCTAGTCAAGTGGGAAAAGTAAACTGTGGTGCACTGAATTATCAAGGAAACTTTTCTGAAGAAGATTATGCTCTGACAGCCCCAATGTGATATGTATATCAAGATTTAGTGTCCATTTATTAGTTTCTCAGCACAGGAGAACCCCGTGGCTGCCAAACCTGAATCATTACTCTCATTTTTCATTATATAATCAGTATGAAAATGGTGACTACCTGGATATTTTCCTGGACATGAGGAGTTCAAACTAAGTACAGCTAGATCACCATTATTGCATCATTGACTGATTATCATTCTGATTAATGTCTCTTCTTTATTTTCATTCCCTGTACTGAAACAATGCATATGTCACTGAGTAATTATGTCTAGTGCCTGCTTCTGAGTTATGTCCTTGACGGATGTGCCTTTGTCACTGCTACTCTAACTTTACCTTGTTCCTTGAACCTTTCCCTCAAAAACAAATAAATTAACACCTAGTGGTGTTTAACTGAGCTCAGAGTCAAAAATTGAGAATATTCCCCTTATTGCCTGCTATAAGCAACTCTTGCCACCAGTGACCGTTGCATTCTTCCCTCAGAGAATCTGTCCAAGGGTTATGTATACTGCGTTCTATTTGAATATATTCAAAATCTTCTTTCATCTTGAATGATAGGATTGATGTGAAAGGTTGCCACACACTTTGAGGCTGACTAAACAGGTAAATCATATGGTCACCCTCTCTGCTCTTGGGTTTGCCACCATTTTGAGGGTCTGAGGTCAGCCTTTCCCATAGCAGCACTCTCATTACCTACATCTAAATTCATAGCTATAAAAGGCAGAAAGGACTTGATTTTCACTTGAATCTAAAGCTAAACAATTTCTGCAAATTTTAGTAATTTAGAGCATCCAAAACTGTTATTAAGAACTCACATCTGCAGTTGAATGAAGCAACCATTTTGACAACACAGCATTAACACTCTGTAACCCCTAACCTACCATTGTGTCTCTTGCCAATATCTCTACTGATTATGCCTGTATATATCTGTGGTCAGCCTGACCAACTGATCAGTCATAAATCACCAGAGTAGAGGAAATTAGCAAATTCTTTTGTGAGGATGTGTAAAACACATAAATACTGCAACCATTATAGAATACCTTGCTGAAAAACATCCAATCTGCCAGAGTGACTTCAGAGACTCTGAAGTTCTCCACTGTCATTCCACCCTCATCATGAAAACTCCCTTTTGATCCAAAATCATGCAATTTCTGCTCATTATATTGAAAAAATGACATTTCTCTGTTCAGTAAAATAATTCCAGCAAAATTTGATCCCCAGTTCAAATATTTTCATTTCAGAAACGCTGGTCATAAATTTGACCTTCTTGGCAAAACAGCAAACGCTATGATGAGCTAATTTTCAGATGCTGAATTTCATCTGCCATTTATATTTGGAGACATCCTTTCCTTTGGGTTCATTTTGAAAGGAAGGACAATGTTGCAATAAACAACTTATGGGCACTGGTCTGTAGCTGGAAGTTAGAAAGTGGAGTCACCCAAAGGTACATCCTAGGCATCACTGTACCCCTGTTTCAGTATTTTAATTAAAAAAGGGGTGACTGACAAGATGAAGCAAGTGGCTTGGCAGAGTCAAGGTAAAACCCTTTCTGAAATGAATGCCACTTGAAGCTACCTGACAGAGAAATTAAAAGTAACAAGAAACAGGCAAGGCAGTGCCTAACAGTGGCTGGTAATTTAGTGAAGTATTTGTAAGCTGAAAATTTAGTGAAGATCTAATTCTTTTTGTAATTTGCAAACTCTTTTATATGAAGGGAAAAATAAGGAGTACTAAAAGCAGGGGGAGAGAGGGGAGAAAAATAAAAGGGATAAGAGAGAGAGAGAATCAGAGAAAGTCAATGTAAGTAGTGCCCTAAGATTTTTTCCTATTTTAAGTTTAAAAAGAAAAAATCCAAAACCCAAAACAACCCCAAAGTTAAAATTCTAAACTGATAAATATCTTTGACTGGAAAAAGACTTTCATAGAGATCAAATCAGTTCCTGGAATTTACTGGAAGTGATTATTTCTTGCTAAAATTAAACATGGTCCTTTTGTCCTTAATATGCTTTCCTAGATGTTACCATAGAGAAGCTAATGGAGGACCTGTCTGGGCATTAGGGATGGAGTGATTTCTGATAAATGCATCCTGCTTTCCTTGAATTGTGTATAGGCAGTAGTAGTGGCTCCTACCTGACATTTTACTGATAGACCTGTGATTTCTCCCTGTATTTGTTTTGCACAGAGGTTTTGGTAGCTCCTGCAGGAAGCTGCTGGAAGGTTCCCTTTTACCTCATGGAGCCAATGCCAGCTCCAGGGTGGACCCAACACTGGCCAAGGCCAAGCACATCAGTGACAGTGACAGGATTTCTGCTAAAATGTATTTAAGAAGGGAGGCAAATAACCACAAACTGCTGAACAGCAGCCAGCTCAGGGGTGAGAAGCTGTGCGAGGAGCAGCCCTGCAGGGCCGGGGCAGGGCAGGAGCAGGGCCGGAGCTGCTCCAGGCTCTGGAGCTCAGGTTCCCCTGCAGCCCCTGCACAGCCCATGGTGAGGCAGCTCTGCCCCTGCAGCCCAGGGAGGGCCCGGGGGAGCAGAGATCCCCCTGCAGCCCTGGGGGAGCCCGGGCTGGGGCAGGGGGTGTCCCAAGGGGGCTGGGACCCCGTGGGAAGCCTCTGCTGGAGCAGGGTCCTGGCAGGGCCTGCAGAGAGAGGAGCCCCGGCTGGGGCAGGGTCCTGGCAGGGCCTGCAGAGAGAGGAGCCCCGGCTGG
>VZRO01005857.1:172038-182652 GCA_013397915.1 Daphoenositta chrysoptera | reverse complement strand
TTTTTTTTTTTTTTTTTTTTTTTGCTTCTCCCTCTCTGTTTAATTGGCTAATCATATGAATTTTTTTTAATGAAATAATCATGAAAGAAAATATGAAGCTAATTTAAATTCAAACTGGATTTGGTGATAGTTAAGTGATTATCCCAAAGTAGCAGAGGGTGTAAGAGGCAATAAACATCTGCTATGTTCATGACCATTGGCCTCACTGTTTATGAGCTTGGGAGATATTTATTTCAAGAGACATGCTTCTCTTTGGGTTAGATTGTATTTTTCCCCTTGTTTTATATTTATTTCCTCCCTGGCACCTGGCGTCCGCAGGACAGGTTTTTTTTTTTGGTTTTTTTTTTGGTTTTTTTTTTCCTTTTCCTCCTCTCTCACCCCACCTCCTTTCACACCAACAGCAGAGTGAAGCTCAGGTAAATGAAAAACTTTTTCCAAGAAATCTTTCAGCCAGTAGGGATGGGTGGCTTAGCTGTTGGTCCTCCTATGAACTGTGTGAACTACTCCAGGTTTATGGGCTGAAGAAGTTAATAGGAATTCTGTATTGTAGCTGGTTCATTGTCCAGCTGCCATTCAATTGCGTGTGTTGTATGTAACTGCCGAGTGAGGCTGTAACCTTTTCCTTTTCTCTTTCCCTCACATGCAATAAGCACTGGGGGTGAAGCTGGAGAACAAGCTGTAGCTGAAAGATGCAGGCAGCTTTCTGGTTTTGTCTTTTTCAGTGAAGGAAATGGAAGAGCAAAATAAAGCAGGCCATGTTTTGAGATATTTGGAAGAGAATTTAGCTGTTTAGCTGAGGAAACAACGAGAGATGCAAAACAGTGTTTTTAGGAATAGGCAAAATATGTGTTATTTGATCAACTTGTGTAGTACATGTTAGTTTGGACACAGAAGTGCTTCTTCAGCTCTCAAACAGAACAAGACAATTTCCATGTCCACATCCTTAGAAATTTAAAAGTTTGTTTTAGGTGCTTTTCTGGGTATTCTTCATTTGAATGAACTCAGTATTTCTTTTAATCCATTTTCTATAATGTTACTGAAATGCCATTGGGGCAGCAAGGTGCTGGTGAGCATATGGTGACAGAAAGTGTGTTTTAGGGAACTTCATCCATAGGATTACAATAGTTTCCAGGAATCACCTGTTGTGAGTAAATATCTACAGTTTTATAATTTTAAATGTGAAGGGTCTGAAAAAACAACATATTAAGTCTTCTGATTTCTACATATGAAGAATATGGAGGATCCTGTGGCGCTTGTCTGTCAAATGATATCAGCCTGATATCCTTTAGTTACCTTTGCAAAGGATCTCAGTCAAGAATACATAATGATTCTAAACTCTTTTATATCTTGTATAAAATTTATAGCCAGGGGTGCATGCTGTATTAAATATACAAAGTTCAGATTACTTAATATTTTATCCCTGGAAAGCCTCTGCAACAACCTGTACCACAGAGCAAATTTATCATGCAAAGAAAGAATCTGAAATTGTCCAGAAAAAATTCAATTTTCCTTTTCCTTTAGGTATGAAGATGAATGTAGGAATCCCTGTTATGGCCTATAGTAAAGGTAAGCCAGTCAATATGGAACTTGTAGTAAATACTATGATCATCTGGTCACTTGGAATTTATCTGGTGAGCCTTTCAGGGTCAAGGCACAGGATTTCAAGTTTTCATCATTCCTGAGCTCTGTAACTTCTTGGTTTTTAGAAAAGAGTTGTACACTAAAGTAGAGAGGTTGAAATCTTGGGCCACTGTAGTGACCCAACCAAGAAATTCTGAAGCGACATAAATCTGTGAGATAAAGGTTGATGATCTACAGATAACTTTTTTTAAATATTCTTTTTAAATGTTTATGTTTAACTTTGTCTCTTCACTTTTACTTTCTTTAGAAATAAGCATAGGTATAGGGAAAAGGCTGAAAAATATGCTGAAGTTGATACTTCAATATTGTCTATGAAAATTTTACTTCTTCTATACTCAAATTCTGTTAAGTCTGAAAAACCAAAAAGCTGCTTAATTCTGTAAATGGGAAAATCTAGAAATGAGGGTTTCACTTATTGACAGTATAGAGTATGGACTGAGAAACAAGGAAAGGGATTTGTCACAATGTGCTTGGTATTTTGCATGGAAATTTTATGGTGTAATTCCTATGTTAAAAAAAAAAGAAATGCAGATAATTACTCCAGATGAAGGAAGTGTTATTATTTGTAATTTACAGTCTGGGAGAGCAAAGGCAGAGATCACATCCTTTAAAGTGACAAGAGGCACTGTGGGATCCCTGCCTAAGTGTCCTGAACACAGTACAAAGTGATTTAAACTGTTCACTGAAGATTTTACTGCAAGAATGAACAATTTTTCTTCTCCAAACAAAATAAATTCTTGGAGGATGTAATTGGTGTAATTTCATTTTATGAAGAGAGATGAATCTAAGTTCTGAAGTTCACCTCCACATTAGGTTTGTGACGTTTTCTAGAAGAGGGAGAAATTAAGAAGTCAAAGTGCTAATATTCTTCCCCTCTTTTCCAGGTTTTCTTTCACTTTCTGTGTTATCCAAAAGATTGACAGTACAAATAAAATGTCATTATATAATATCACGATAGGTTTAATAAACATCTTCACATAACAGAACACAGAATGGCAGGCTAACATTGTGAAATGGATTTTGTTGGGGATCTGCTTATTTTTGTTGTTATTGATTTGGGCTTTTTCTTTGTTTATTTCTATGTGATTATTTTTCGAGGTACAGAACATCTTAAAGCAGAATATCTGGGCATATAAGCTTAGGAGCAATTACTTTGCCCCACAAATTTACAACAGATTGAAACAGAATGTACCTTTGAGAAAAGAAAAAGAAAGAAAGAAAAAAAAATACACATTTTACCTCCACTTACATGTAGCTCATGCAAACCTGAACTGCAGCTCCAGGGCACAACTCAAGATTTGATATTAAAGTGTTTCATTTGCAACCAATTATGCTTAGGATTAGATTCCACTGCTGCCTCGCTTAACAGTACAGTACCGTGATTTCAAACAACCTGATAGAGGTTTGTTGGTTTCTTTTTTTTTTCCCTCTCCTCTCTCTTTTTCTCCCCTTTTCCTGCCCCTTAGAACCATCTCTGCCTTCATCAAAACAATTCCATTTGTACTTATGAAAGCATTACAGCCAGTAAGCAGAGAGTACAGAATAAGCTTAACCATTGTAGCCTTTTTCCCATCTGAATATCACGAATCTTGTATCTCACCATGGTGTAAGGTCTCTGATTACATCAACCTCTCCAAATTATGCTGAAATGGAGGCCATTCAATTTGCTACAATCAGTAACTTTCGAAAGAGCCCTGCATAATTGATTTCACAGTAATATAGGCACAGGTGAATGAGTTCCTCAGCCTCGTTTATACAATGTTTTCTTTCATTCCAAAGTGCACTATTCAATAGAAATCACATTTTTTTCCCAACAGTTGGCAGGTAAGGCTTTTGTCATATACAAAGTTGTGAGACAGAAAAAGAGAGCAGGGAGGAAAAATAGTGTAGAAACATGAAAATTGAAATTAATGCCCTGGGTGAAATACTAAATGCAAACAAGCCTTAGGTGAAAAAACTCTTTTCTGTGTGTCTCATCAAGGTGGGGAATGACAGACTCACAAAGGATACAAAAACCTGTTGAAATTTAAATGTAGTCCACAAGTGTAATTTGTTGTGGGAGGTGTGGGGTGGGTTGTGTACATGACTTCAAAGCTGAACATTCATTCAAGGTTGAAAACGTCTGGGTTTATCATCTAAAGAGGCTACGGATGCTATGGTGGTGTTGGAATTAGAGAAAAAGCTTTGGAAGCTGGGTGAATACTGTACCCAGGAACAATTAAAGTGGGGAACTGCCTAAACACCAGCATGTGGTACCACCTCTGCCATTTTCTCCCCTTGCCTGGAGCCAGTCACACTGGTTTTTGCTCAGTGCACCAAACTCCTTGGCTCCAAAGTTACTATTCCTACTTCATAGACCTATGGTGGAAACTTCAAGAATGAGATGCATCACAGTGCGTGTAGGCTTGTCTTTTCCTAATGGGAAAGAAATGAGGGAAACAGTGGAAAACAAACAAGCAAACAAACAAATAAACAAGAGTATGGATAGACAGATAGAGAGATAGATAGATAGATAGATAGATAGATAAACACAGGTAGCAAATGTGAAACATTAAATTATTGGGATATAGAAAAGTGTTTTGGCTATTGAAAGTAAAATTAAAGTGCTGATGGATATTTCCAATGTAAAGACAAGGTAGGAAAATTAGATAGGAGTTTGAAAATTAAGAAAGAAAAAAAAAAGGGTCTTTTAAGTTGAGGGAAAAACAAGGATGTCTCTAAAAGCAATCAATCTCATCTACAAAACAGCTCATTCCAGATGGACCAAATAATGGTTTTGAGCTGCTATTCTACACTGATTCCAGAAGAAGCCCAGCTAACCATGTCACACTTGAGTTCTGTATATTTAAATTTAATCAAGAAAGATCCTAAGCCATGAGGTTGATGTGCATCATACAGAAGGAAATATGGGAGTGATAATACAAAAGGCAAACTGACGGGTTAGGGAACCTTTCACCTGCATCTGTTGTGTTCTCGTTCTCCCAATGTTCAGAGATCAACTGCAGGATTTACTGTTCTCGTGAGATTTGTGTCTGTAACTGTACAGAGTTTTGTGTGTGTGGATGTGTGTGTACAGATTCACTGCAAAAACAAAAAGTTGCCTCTGAGCAGTCCCTGTTTAGGAAGAATGCAGCTGCCTCTGTATATTAGCACTCCCTTTTCTGAAGAATTAGAGGGTTGATGTGCTTTGTGCCACAGTTTGATTATAAAACACTGAGGAAACATGTTCACTCTATTCAAATCTAAGAAGCACTAAAGTTTATGCTGCTTAAATCACTTCTAAATCTGAACTATTTGGATCTCTGAATTTTATGATAATATTAACAGAGCTTCTGGTGAATCCCATTAATTTTTTTTGGTATTGTTTAATTTTACATGAGTAAATATAATTACTCCTTTTGTCAGAAGTTCTAATACCAATTTATAATTCATGGAGTTAATTATGTTAACGAGGAGGTAATCATTTCTCAACTCTCTCCCCTGTAATTTTAAAGGATTTTGATTTTTTCCCTCTCTCATTCTCACCTCTCCTTTTACAATTTCTCTTCCAGCCATAAAGTGGGAGCATACACAATTCATCTGTGATATAATTATTTACCATGGCAACAGTTTGTGAATGGGATTGTGAAGTTGCAAATAACTGAAAAGAAGCTTAAGTAGAACAGGCTGAAAAAAATTATCCTTTTCAAAACAAGTGAAGAGTCCTTTGAGGTCAGGAAAGCTTTTGTCACACCAATATGTTAAAACAGGAGGAGGTGAAAAGCATAGATTCGGGGCTTCTTTTTCCTCCTTTGCCAAAACCTTTGGTAAATTCTGATGAGCAAATGAAGATAAATACTTTGCTCGTGTTTGTGTATGTGCAAATTTGTTTTGGGAAGTGTCTGTGAGACTGACAATAAAGAACATTTGAACAGACTTGCAATGACAAGCACTGAATCTGACAGTGCCCAGCAAGAATGAGAAAAGTTTTGAAAGATCAAATATTGAAAAATGATGGAAAAGAGAGTGATATTTGTGGTGGTTGATTTTTCTTGTTACATTTTTGAGATGAACAGCCGGCTCAAATTCATACTGATATGCAAGACCCCCTAATTTTAGAATCTTAGAAGAAGATAGACAAAATCTATTGAAAACTACTGCCATAATCTTTGTATTTTGCTTGAGGCTGCTGTTGACAAATCTTTCCCTACAACCCATCCTATTCAATCATCTATTGAGTATTTTAGCACTGCTGCTTCAGAATCAAAGAAATCTATTGATGTTCTTCAAAGGCACACTGAGCTGCATATGAAAAGAAAACAATAACAACAAAAACTCATCCAGATGCACCACGATTTACAGTTTACCCACCTGGGAGTAGAGCTAGGTGCCATATTTATCCTATCTCACAGCCATAATGATTTAAGAATCAAAATATTTCAGAGGAATAGATAAAAAGCCATCAATGGAATTCATTGAATGTTAATTAATCTGGGAACACTTTCAAAAGTTTCCTGCCCAGTTGGTGGCACGAAGGAGGATTTTGTAAGATGTTTGTCCAGCTTTCTTGAAAAGTCAGTCCTGGTCTGTCTCTGTCCTGGAGAAATGTCCCACTTCCTGTGGCAGGTAAGCTGAGTTCCAAACAATAAAAGTCCTTTCTTTGACACCAGTGGAGGTAGGATCACAGCCAGTGAATTAATATGGAAAGAAATTTGCGTAGAAAAACACGTATTTTCTCGGGAAATCATGAAAGATGAGACTTCTATGACAACGAATTATGTTTTCTTAAATGGTACTACTCAATAGGACCCTTGTAAAACCTTCTTGAGGTGCAGAACAGAAGCGGAGGAAAAAGAATATTGATTCTAACTGCCCTGTCTGCTCTGAAAACACCTGGAAACAATCCTGAACAACCTAAAAGAGAGGAAAAACGTATCATTCCCTGGTGAAGGAGCATGTGATGCTTGGTTTCCCAGTTTTGTGGCATGTTGTTGGGCTTTCTGACAAGAGATCAGCTCTGACTCAAGATTTTCCTGAACATGAGACTTTAATAAAATTTGGATCTCAGCACTGATTTTCTCGTTTCTCCTAATAGATGAATTTGCATGGTTGCTACTCCTTAAAGGGTCAAAGGGTGCATTCTGACTTCCTTTATTTCCAAAAGATAGGACCTGAATATTTTGTCATCATTACATAAGGTAGTTGAAAAAAGATTATTAAGAGGTGGATGAGTAGACAGATAATGAATTTATAAAAAACATTATCACTTGAACTTGAAATTCATCTTTTGTATTGTTTTGTTTTGTGAGGTGTTTGCTTGTGTTGTTTTTTTTTTCTCCTAACAACAGAATTCCCTGTTTTTTCTCGAAGTGTCACCCAAGTCTGAAATTAAATCTGGGGTTTGTTTAATCTGTGTCCATGGAAAATTTAGGGACTGTGTTTCCCCTTTCATGGTTTGGAGTGGAAGTAATTACACAATGGAAGAGGCAGTTTTCCAGACTCTGTAAGCAGGGTTTGACAGTCAGGTTTACAGCTGTGTTTAGGTTGTAAAGGTGCTGGGAGGGACCTAACAGGATTCACAAAAATACATAACCACCTTAGGACAGAAAATACAATCATGAACCTTACTCTTCTAATTGCATTTTTAGATCAACTTCAGGTGTTTATTTGCATGTTTTGATGCATTGTAAAAAAAACCCCGCCTTCTATTTCTACCAGCAAAATATTCTTGAGTTTCAATATTCAAGCAATAATTCTGAGCACAATGAACTACATTTTTTGTGTGTGTGGGTAGAAGGTGCCTTTTGTATGATTCTAAAATGTGTCTGTGTACTGTTGGGCACAAAATTTTATCAGTATGCAGTGATATTCATTTATAATCATGGAACGGACACTAAAAAAACCCAGAAATCAATTACTTCCAAGAAGTTTCTATGTGAAAAAAAAAGGAAAAAAAAAAAAAAAAGTCCTTCCAAGACAGAAGAAAATGTCCTGCTGTCTTAATGCTTTGTGCCTCAGATTATGTTGATTTTGGTAATTCACTGTTCTGTGAGTGGACAAACTAGCTTCATTATAAAAGAAGAATGCTCATGTGTGTTCATGATTCTTGCAGACTCAGTGTCAAGGAAAATGAGAAAGTTTACATGGCTTTCAACAGTTTGCTGCAAAACTACCCACAGGAAGAAATGACAGCACAGTTCCAGCTGAGAAAAAAAGATACAGCATTCAAATGTCACTATCAATACTGGTTTAATTGCTGTATGCATAGGAGAAAAAAAAAGAACAAGCCTCTACTAACACAGCAGTGAAAACTTGCCTCTGAAAGGCCACCTCATTGGCATTTAAAAAAAATAAGAAAAAAAGGACAAATATTCTTCCATGGTTTGAAGTTCTTTTCCAGGGACCAGGACATCAGACTGTAGTTTTTCAAACACCTGGACAATGCTTTTTCATTTCTATTTCTAAACATACCAAATTTATATTGCAAAGCAATACAGATTTTAAAACAGGAAGAAAAGGTTCCCTAAAGATAAAGGTTCTTTATCTTGAAGTTAATGAGAAAAGTAGTAAGAGTAAAAATTTTCTGCAGGGGCACAAGACACGAGGGAAGATCTTGAGAAGTGTTTATGTGAGGTATTTCTTGTTCAGTCATGGCAAGACAGCTGATATTATGAGTTTCATTTTTTGTTCATGGATCTCAGAAAGAGGAAAACAGGGAGGTTTTGGTACTTGTAGTGTTCAAGAGATATTTAGAGTTTTCTTGGGGCTTCACACCAATTTGAGCTGTTTTTTGGGGTTTTTTTCCCTTTTTTTTGCTTGTTATTTTTATAAATATTGGGGCCAAGAGAAAAGTTTTTCAGCATTTCTGATTTTTTTATTTATTTGGAACTTCCATGTATTGGGGCTAATGCTTTTACAAGCTTCAGAAGGATATTTTATATTAAAAGTAGGCTCCTTTTCATGGTGGCTTCTCTAATGAATCATTTCTCCTTCCTTTATTTCTCATTTAACTCACTCGGGTGTTATAAAGGGATGAAATCTGCCTCTGTGGATGTTTCTAGGACTTCAGGCTGCTCTTTAAGTTCAGTATTTCCTGCTCTTTAATGTGTATTGCCCATCATTACAAGCTTTGAAACATACACCACTGGAAACATACACCACTTAACCAGTATATGTGGAAAGCTCTAGTAAAGAAAAAACATTCATTATTTACCACTTAAACAAATGTGAATTTCCTTTCCAGGGGTGTTAAGTTCTAGGTGCTAATACTAGGTCAAACATGGTATGACATGAAACATCAAGGCTCATCAATTTCTACTTTCTTTTCTAATTCGTGTTCTCAATCATTTAAACAGGCTTTTGTTGTGATGGAGAAAATTTTCCTAACCTCTCCGAGTATTTGGTACAAGTGTTTTGCACCAAAGCTCTTTCCTTCTCAAACCTTGCAATTTCACAGCTGCAAAGATGGGTAACATGAGGCACCTAAAGTGTTAATCAGACGTGTTCCCCATAAGAAATTTTCTTTTATATCACATAAGTATGATATACATTTCTGATATAGATAGATAGATAGATATGTAGATAGGTAGATAGGTAGATAGATATGCAGAACCCATCACACAATGGAAATAGCCCCAAATGAAATAACACACCTGGTCTTAAAGTAAAGTTTAAATCCATTTCTTTGCCTTGGCTGTTTGCTTAAGTGAATTTGACCTTCCCTTCCCTCTGTCTAAAATCTTCCTGTTACTCTTGTTGTTATAGATCGTGGCATCTGTGTAGCATTTTCCTTTTCCTTATATCATGGCAACAAGCAAGTTAACAATCGATGGGTAACACAAAAATCTCCTTTCTTTAGTTGCAGTGGATTTTTGAAAAGCATGTTGACATAAAATTTCTTCCTTCCCACCTTTACAGACCATTTTTATTAAAAAGAAAAACAAAAAACCCCAAGGATTTGACTGCTGCAGTAATCATTAAAGACGAAAAAGAAAAGTTTACTTTCCTTTAATTTGCAAACAGTGATGAACAATAAATCCAACTAACCTTTCTCTTCAAAAGGCAAAATAAAACCCAAATACTGTAGCCTCCAAATAATTATCAGGAGTCTGCCTGTACTGTCAGGGAGCAATACACAAGATTCAATTTTAACTCGAGATTACAGCCCAGCAGCCTTGTAGCCCTGAATGTCAGTCGTGTCACCTTCCCCTGTCAGGAAGTGTGTCAGGACTCACACGGGCAGGGTGAGGTGCAGGCAGAGCGTTACCTCACCTGGGGTAGTCTATCCTATATTCAAACAGCTCGGGGGAAAAATGTAAGATATTCCCCGGCCCACTCATCCCTCTACTCTTCCAAGTGAAAACGGGCAGAGCCACTTCCCAACGGGCCATTCCCTGTTGCAGCCCTTCTCTCCCACCACACTCACACCCAGCGCTGCGACAAGGGGTTGGCTCTGCACCTCATACAAGAGGAGCTGAACATTGCAGGTGAGATTTTGTGGTGCCCGAATCTCATGGATCATCTTCCCTGGTTTTTGAGGGAAATACAAAAGCAGTTAAGTATTTTCTTGGAGGCTGGGGTGCTGTATAGTTCGCAGGGTTATTATTATTATTAACTCTGGTTATTGTTTTTGTTGACACTTAAAGCAGTTTCTGACAGCCTGGTGTTTCTCAGTGCCAGTGTGGGCTCACAGATCCCAGTGCGAGGTCGTTTGCATGGGAGTGGGGAAAAGCCTGGGCTTCTGCAGCTCAAAATCGAGCTGCTGCATAGGACAGGAGGGATTTCATTCCATAGAGCTGTCCATCAGCTGCCTTTCTCTGGGAAAGGGAGAGGGTAAAAAAGAAAAAGAAAAAATAAGGAAATGAAAGGTTCAGAAAGGTTCAGAGAGGAGAGGTTTGGAGAGGAGAGGAGTGGAGAGGAGAGGTTCGGAGGGGAAAGGCAAGGAAAGGCAAGGAAAGGCAAGGAAAGGCAAGAGGAAAGGCAAAAGGAAAGAGG